>UESW01003946.1:0-91900 GCA_900491605.1 Calamus simplicifolius | reverse complement strand
TACTTATTGAACAGCAAAAGTGAGGCACTTGATGCTTTCAAAATTTTTAAGGCTGAAGTAGAGAAACAATGTGACAAACGAATCAAGATCGTAAGATCTGATAGGGGAGGAGAATACTACGGTAGATACACTGAGAGTGGACAAGCTACCGGTCCATTTGCAAAGTTTCTTCAAGATTGTGGGATTGTTGCCCAATACACCTTACCTGGTTCTCCAGATCAGAATGGTGTAGCTGAAAGAAGAAACCGAACATTAATGGACATGGTAAGGAGCATGCTTGCCAGCTCCAAACTTCCTCGGTCCTTATGGACTGAAGCCCTTAAGACAGCGTGTACATATTAAACCGGGTTCCAACCAAGGCTGTCCAAAAGACACCTTTTGAGTTGTTTAAAGGTTGGAAACGAGTTTGCGACATGTACGCGTTTGGGGTTGCCCAGCTGAGGTGAGGATTTATAATCCACATGAAAGGAAGTTGGACCCGAGGACCTTAAGTGCATATTTTGTTGGTTATGCCGAAAGATCCAAGGGATATAGATTTTATTGTCCTTCTCATAGCACTAGATTTGTGGAATCAAGAAATGCCAAATTTCTTGAAAACGACTTAATTAGTGGGAGCGATCATTTTCAAGACCTTGGTCTTGGGAAAGGTCATCAAGATACTCAATGCTCCACTTCAAGTAGTGGACCGATTGTTGTAGTTCACAGTGCGCCTTGTGTTCGTGCACATGTTGAGCAACAGGTCCAAGAGATTCCACAAACTGCTGATCCAAATCCAGTAGACCTTGAAGTTCAGCAAATACCCGAAATTGTTGAACAACCTGTTGAGCAACATGATCCTGTTTCACAGGAGAATGTTGAGGCAACATTGAGGAGGTCTACTAGGACTAGGAGACCAGCAATTCCTAGTGATTATGTTGTGTATCTGCAAGAATGTGACTACAATATTGGAGCCGAAAATGATCCTAAAACGTTTTCACTGGCCATGAGTTCTAATGTATCTACTTGTGATACAAAGCCATGAAAGAAGAGATGGATTCTATGGCATCTAACAAAGTCTGGGATCTTGTCAAGTTGCCTGATGGTGTAAAAGCCATTGGTTGTAAGTGGGTCTTTAAAACTAAGAAAGACTCAGAAGGCAACATTGAGAGACATAAGGCTAGACTTGTTGCCAAAGGATTTACTCAGAGGGAAGGAATAGATTACAATAGACCTTTTCTCCTGTATCTAAAAAGGACTCATTCCGTGTAATCATGGCATTGGTGGCTCATTTTGATTTAGAGTTACACCAGATGGATGTGAAAATGGCGTTCCTCAATGGTGATCTAGAGGAAGAGGTTTACATGAAACAACCAGAAGGATTTTCTTCTAGTAGTGGTGAGAATTTAGTCTGTAAGCTGAATAAGTCCATATATGGATTAAAGCAAGCCTCCCGTCAATGGTATTTGAAATTTCATGATGTTATTACTTCATTTGGCTTTGAATAAAATCATGGATGTTTGTATATACCAAAAGGTCAGTGGAGCAAGATTTGCTTTCTTGTGTTATATGTGGATGACATTTTGCTTGCGACTAATGACAAGGGTTTGCTATATGAGGTGAAACAATTTCTCTCAAAGAACTTTGATATGAAGGATATGGGTGAGGCATCTTATGTCATTGGCATAAAGATCCATAGAGATAGATCTAGAGGCATTTTGGGCTTGTCTCAAGAGACCTATATCAACAAGGTTCTAGAAAGGTTTCGCATGAAAGATTGTTCACCGAGTGTAGCACCCATTGTGAAAGGTGATAGATTCAGCTTGAATCAGTGTCCCAAAAATGAGTTCGAACGCAAACAGATGAGACCCATTCCATATGCTTCAGCTATTGGAAGCCTTATGTATGCTCGGTTTGTACCAGGCCTGACATTGCATTTGTTGTTGGAATGCTTGGGAGATATCAGAGTAATCCAGGTGTTGACCACTGGCGGGCTGCAAAGAAGGTTATGAGATACCTTCAAGGAACCAAGGATTACATGCTCATGTATAGACGGACTGAGAAGTTGGAAGTCATTGGATATAGTGATGCAAACTTTGCTGGTGTATTGATTCACGTAAATCAACGTCAGGTTACGTGTTTATGTTAGCTGATGGAGCTGTATCATGGAAGAGTGCCAAGCAGACCTTGACTGCTACTTCCACTATGGAGGCTGAGTTCGTCTCTTGTTTTGAAGCTACTCATACGGTGTATGGTTGAAGAGTTTCGTATCTGGGCTTAAAGTTGTGGACTCTATTTCGAGGCCCTTGACATTGTACTGTGATAATTCAGCTGCTGTTTTTATGGCTAAGAACAATAGGAGTGGTAGTCGTAGTAAACATATCGACATTAAGTACTTAGCCATAAGAGAGCGTGTTAAAGAAAAGAAAGTGGTTATTGAACACATCAGCACTGAATTGATGATCGCGGATCCTCTGACTAAAGGCATGCCACCAAAAGGTTTCAAGGATCATGTAGCGCGAATGGGACTTAGTTCCGTGATGTAATATCATTGTATATACTTGTTCTTCAATGAAACTCTTATTCAGTTTGGATATTTCTCCTTTAAGATGTATACATATTTGTTTGTTTTGAGGAATATCATTATGTTTGGACCACGAATAAACATAGGGTTTATTCATTAAGTTATTTGGGCTATGTTGGGAAGTGTAACATATTGTGATACATGAAGACAATACTCACATTTAGAGGAACTGTCGCCATGATCCGTATGTTAATATCGTGCATGGTAAAAATACATAGACCAAGTGGGAGAATGTTGGTTAATTTAGATTCCTACTGGCCAGGGGAATAACCAACTCCTAATTTTGTGGTTTATGTATTTTAAAATTTGAACGTGCAAAACAGCTCCGTAACCATCGCCCGAACGTGCTCCGAAAATCTCTATGATGGCAGAAATTTTTGGAGAGTTTTGTGTATATAAAATTGGTCCCTGATACCTGCTCTACAAGAAGAGAAAACCACACACCATCGATTTGGGTAGAAAAAGGATCAGAAGAACCAGAATTCAAAGCTTCTTCCCTTTTTATTATTTTATCCCGAGGCCGGAACGATGGCGGGAGGTAATTCTCAATACTATTTCCGCTACTTTACTTTATTTTGAAGTGTCATGTTGATCTAAATCACATCAGGCACGTTATTGGTTGTTTTACATTTCATTGGGTGGGAATTGTGCGAGCTTCTAAGGGCTCGGATGAGTGTGAGAGGCTGACTTGAGGGAGGAACCTCAAGTGCCGCGCGCCTAGCTTAGGTCCTTAAAAAAAAAATCCCCTAGCCAGGGCGTGACATTAGCATCTGCATTGTTAGAAGGTTGCACGGCCAGATGCACTTGCTGTCATGTTTGGGATTTTATTCCTATTTAGTGCGTAATAATTTTATTTTTACTCCTTGTGGACAATTTCTTTCGCTGGAATAGCGTCACTGCACTTGTTGGTAGAAAAGCTTTACGGATCCCTTGACTGTTCTGCCTCTTGAGGGCCGAGCTGATGCTCAAGCTGTGATTCCCCAGTCATCTTCATTGGAAGGATGCAGTCATGAGGCTACAGTCTCCACTCTTAAGGCGGCCATTCTGGGCCAGGGAGTGAATCCCTCGCTCTCTGTTGCTGGTCATCGGATGCTTCAGGGTGAGAGTGCTAGGGAGACTGTATCTTTTGAGAGTCTTTCTAATGTTGCTATGGCAGAGGACTTGACTGGGTTCCAGACCCCTACTATTGTTAAATGAAGATTCTGTTTTGGAATGTCAGGGGTGCTCGAAAACCATCTTTTCGAGCCTCTTTTGCTAGATTGATTCAACTTCATCAATTTGATATTTGTGTTCTTCTAGAAACCCGACTATCGGGTGACAGTTTGACTTCTTTCAGAAGACAGATTGACCGAGCCTGATCTTCTTATACTGTGGAGTCTGTGGGCTCTCGGAAGGTATATTAGCTCTTTGGCGCAATCCCTCTATCAAGGTGGACGCTTTTCATCAGTGTAATCAATAGGTGTCTCTGGTTGTCTCTGAGGGCAGTTCCGACCCCATTCTTTTATTAGGTGTCTATGCTAGTACCGATTTTCAGGAGAGGAGGATTTTATGGGCTGAACTCCTCGCTCTTCTGGCGCATAGTCTTCCTTCCTTAGTTGCTGGTGATTTTAACTATATCATTGGGGCTAATGAAAAGAAAGGAGGAAGACAGGTCGGTGACTCAGTTGAGATTTCTGAGTTCAGGTCCTTCATCTCATCTGCTGGATTGCTTGACTTGGGATTTTCGGATCCCCAATTCACTTGGTGCAACAATCGCCAAGGCTCTGCCTGGGTGTGGGAGAGATTGGACAGAGCTATGGCCTATGTCCATTGGCTCCGAATGTTCCCTTCGACATCTGTCACTCATCTTCCCAGGATTGCCTCATAACATTGTCCCATTCTGGTCTCCACTGAGGCTAACTCTCAGTTTCATAGGCAGTTCCGGTTTGAGAAATTCTGGGCACTTACCGGTTGAGGCAATGCCATTTACAAACTGTCTAGGAGGCTGGAGCTTGTCAGGCGTAGGCTATCTAGATGGAACAGAGAGGAGGTTGGGAATATTTTGAGGCAAGTTGAGAGGGTGGAAGCTGACATTGTTTATCTTCAGTCCAGAGAAGATCGGGATGGTTATCTATCTGATGCTGACCTCTTTTCTCTTCGAGCTAAGCTTGCTATCCATCATTCTCTTCTTCAGCAGCAGGAGACCTACTGGAGGTAGCGGTCCAGGGCCCTGTGTATACAGGAGGAGACCGTAACACTAGATTTTTTCACCAGACTACCTTGAGGTGTCGGGCAGCCAATCGGATTCGGCGCTTGGTGGATGAGGATGGGGGCTCTCAGGAGGACATTCACGTTATTCATGATCATTGTTTTAGTTCTTTCAGTCAGATGGACTGAGCATTCTGCTGAGGGGATTCAGTTCAGCAGATCTCTTCTTTGAAGAAGGTCTCTAGTCAGGAGAATGTCAATCTTGTCAGACCATTTACTGCGGAGGAGGTTCGGCTGGCTCTTTGGGATCTTGGGTCTATTAAGGCTCCGGGGCCTGATGGATTTTCGTCTTTTTTCTTTCAGCACTATTGGACTATTGTTGGTCCGAAGGTGGTTCAGGCTATTCAGATTATCTTCAGTCCAAATCCATGCTTGCGGACTGGAATAGGACCCTCATCACTCTGGTGCCCAAGTGCCCTAACGCTTCTGCCCCCCAGCACTATCGGCCCATTAGTTTGTACACTACCTTATATAAGGTTTGTGCGCGCTTATTAGTCAATCGTCTGAGGGTGGTCATTCCCTGTCTTATCTCTGATGAGCAAGGGGATTTTATTAGGGAGCGTTGTATTTCGGACAATATCATTATAGCCCAAGAATTCATGTTTGATCTCCAGAAAGCTCCAGCCAGACAGTGTCTGATGACGATTAAGCTAGATATGGAGCGTACCTATGACAGGGTGTGCTGGGATTTTCTGCATCGCACTCTACTTGAATTTGGGTTTGATAGACTCTTTATAGCATGGATTATGGCCTGATTATCAACGGCAATCAGATCAATTTCTTCCATTCTACTGTTGGGCTTCGTCAGGGGTGCCCGCTATCCCATGTTTGTTCATATTGGCTGCTGATGATTTCTCTCGTGCGTTACATCAGGCACAGGAGGATCGTCGAATCGCCCCCTTCATGGCTGGTCCTCTCGGCCCTTCGGTTTCGCATCTTCTATATGCGGATGATTGTATCTTGTTGGGACAGGCTACTGTTCGTAATGCGACCATCTTTGATTCTATTATTCAAAGCTATTGCCAGGTTTCTGGTCAAAAGGTTAATCTCCATAAGTCTGTGATTTGTTTTAGCCCTAAGACCAGAAGTAATGTTCGGGAAGTCATACTCCATACATTGGGCATATATAGTCAGATCATCTTCTGTACCTTGGAATCCCTATCACCGGAAGACAGCCCTGCAGTACAGATTATGCTAATATTAAGCGGCGGATCCACGATCGCATTGATGGTTGGCACATCACTTCATTATCTATGATGGCGAGGGTTATCCTTATACGATCGGTTCTGACTTCCCTCCCTCTGCACCTCCTCTCCAATACTGCTATTCCATCTATTTGTCTGAGGAGGATAGAGCGATGCTTTCGGGATTTTCCGTGGGCCTCTGGGCAGGATGGACATGTGACTCATCTTCTAGCATGGGATATCGTCTGTTTTCCTATTAATGAAGGTGGCCTGGGTATTCAGTCTCTGACTGTTCGAAGAGAGGTACTGCTTGCTCATCATGCTTCGTGGTTTTTACTTGACCCACACTGTTTCTGAAGTTCTTTTATGCGGGCTAGATACGGTGACTGGTCCCCATCTCTGGATGATCAGCCCCTTCGTCAGCACTCCTCCTTTTGGAAGGAGGTTTATTTCCATGCTCCAACTATTTTGACCAACACCTCGTGGATGTTAGGTGATGGTTCTATGATTGATGTTATCCAGGACAAGTGGATTGCTGACCTCCCCCTTTCTCTTTGGCCTACTTTCACCAGCATCGACATTCCCAGCAGAATGAGGGTCAAGGATTTAATTTCTCAGGATTCCTCTGGTTGGCATATGACTATTGTTACTCAACTCTTTGGTAAGGAATTAGCCCGTCGGATCCTCGCTATTCCACTTATTCGGGGAAATGTTACTGATATCAGATTATGACGTAGATCTTCCTTGCCTTGGGCTCCTTCTAGAGACTTGATGAGTATTTACAGACCTCCTCCACATCGTACGATGGATGCTGGATGGGTTTGGAAGCTCCCTATTCATCCCAAGGTTCAGCTTTTTGTTTGGAAGCTATTGTGGGATTGTATTCCGACATGCTCCTTCCTTGCTAATATGGGCCTTCATATCCAGTCTATTTGTCCCTTGTGCCGTCAGGAGGAGGATACTACCGACTATGTTATCTTTACTTGCCCTAGAGTCAGGGGAATATGGCGGAGTGTGGGTTATGATTGTCGTGCTAATGCTGTGGGCTCTCTGAGATCTATGTTTTTGCATATTCTTCGGCAGGGTAGACAGCACCAGACTGGCTTATGGGCTGCCACTGCTTACCATATCTGGCTATCACGGAATCTTCTCATCTTTATTGATGAATCTTCACATTCCTTTAGGGTTGTTCGGAAAGCTAGGCTTTTATCGGTTGATTTCTCTTCTCATCATAATGCTCCTGTGTTTGGCAGCCCTGACCACTCGGGATCCCTTGCTGCTGCGGTAGCGGACTGGCATACGGTCTTCATCTCCTGGGAGCCCCCCCTCCAGGGTTTGTCAAATTTAATTTTGATGGGAGTGTTCGAGGTAGACTTGCTGGTTCTGCTTTTGTTATTTGTGGGCCCTGCTGGAGATTTGTTGGCGGCTGGTGGCTTTCGCAGTCTTGACTCATCAGTTCCTCTAGCTGAACTTTATGCTACTTGGGCCGGGATTCTGTATGCTATTAGATCCCTGCATGCTCTTAATCTAATTATTGAGGGCGATTCTCTTACAGTTATCCGATGGATTCAGAATGATAGCTATTCTCAAGCTCCTGTCAGCCCCCTGATCCTTGATATTTGGGCTACCTTGCGGGATGTTGATAGTGTTCAAATCCGTCATGTTTATCGCGAAGCCAACTCTGCGGCTGATTGGGTAGCGATGGAGGTGGCTCACCATGGTAGTTATAAGATTTGGTCAGGGTGACCTCTGTCCTTCTGTACTTAATCTAATATTATGGCTTATGGCTTATGGCTTGAAAACTTTGCTAATTGAGGTTGATTCTAGAAGCAATTGAAGATCACCCGTAAAAGTATCCCAGGTTGAGATCTATGACTAACATCCTTATGGGTTAACTAACTTCGATCAGTTTTTAATCAGCCTAGTTTCAAGATACTTTTCATGGTCTTCAACTAATTATCCTCCAAGTGATCAAACTGAGGAACACCAGTTGAACTGACTGTTGATCTGAGCTATTTTGATAGTCTTTGATGCTTGTTGGTTGAGGGATCAAGTCAGGTGTCACTACTCCTTCACCAAGCCTGACCATGCTAAGATTTCAATGGCCTGGCTTTAAGTGACTAATTTCTTTTTTATCATTCTCTTCATGATCCGAAATAGATTTTGCTCCCACTAATCTTTGAAGGCCAATTTGAATCATCAGCCTTTATTGTTGAACCTCTTTTGGAGAGAAATTAAAGCTTTTATTCATATCAAAGAGTAGTATAGGCTTCATTGATAATACATTTTAAGGTTATTAGAATTTTAAGTGCATGAGACCAGTTCACCATCAAACTTTTCAAGTCAAAAAGCTTCAGGTCGAATGGCGTTCGCTGCTTAGTAGAGACCTCCTTAGTTTGGTGTTAGCTTGCTTGCTTAGTCAACTTAACCCAATGTTGTTGTCTTCCTCAATACCAGATTTCTAGGTTTGAACTTATGTCCTTCAACTCTTAAGTCGTGTGGTATTCGACGACTCTCTGTTAGTAAGTTATTGCTTTGATCGTGACTTCTCCATAGCTTTCTCGATTAAGTTGAAATTAGCTTTTGGTCATTTGCATTCTTCTACTCCCATAATTCTCAAATGGGATGGCTTCGCATCTTGATCACAACTAGAATAATGACTTTTATTCTAAAGGTTAAATTAAATGGTGTCTTCCTACTAGGTTTGGAACTTATGATCTAGTAGGCCTAAAGGATGCTAGAGAGCTCTTAAGCCTTTAGCTTGGTTAAGCTGTGTCTTCAAGGCTTAGAGAATAGTTTAGTTTATCACCTTGCCCTATCTCTTGGTACAAGGGGTAAGCAACCAAGGTGAACTGAAGATTGATGTTGTGCTCTTGATAGAACTCCTTGAATTAAGCATTGCCGAACTACTTTGAAAATCTGAAATCGATAGACTAAAGATCTCTATATGAAGTCTCAAACATTTTACTTGATTATTTGAGCTAAAGGTTCAACTTCCACCTACTTGGTAAAGTAGTTAGTAATAGTATGTAGAACTTTCTTTGCCTATGCGCTAAGAAAAAAAGCCTCCAAAATGTCTATCCTCCCTTGGGCAATAGCCAAGGGTTGCTGGTTAGGACCAACTCCATGGTAGATTGTCATCATGATATTGTTAAGTATCATTGGCACTAGTTGTACCTCTACATGAATTGGATGACTTCTTCCTTCATGTTGTGTCAATAATGACCCTACTAGGGTATTTTATAAGATAATGTTCTACCCTCTAAATGGTTTCCATAAATTCCTTCATAAATTTTTTGGAGAATGTAATGAGTCTCGGTAGGTCAGAGACATCCTAGATATAGTCGAGTGAAAGAACTCTTATATAGCACTCTATTGATCAGGGTGTACCTAACCACTCTTTAGACAACATTTTTTAGGCTTCTTTTCTTGTTTCAAGGAAGTTGGCAATCTTCAATGGGGGCAACGATTAAAACCATCCACTTTTGCTCATCTCCGACCTATACTGCTTTGACTTCATTGATGCTTAGACTTGTAACTCTTTCAAGAAGATTATATGGTAGCTCTCACCTCTCATGAAGGCTAACTTAGACAAGGCATTTACCTCAGAATTCTTCGACCTAGGATTGATTGAATATTAAGGTACTTGAAAGTCAACACTAAACTCTTTACCTTGCTTAAATATTTTTGCATATTGGGCCTCCATGCCTTGTATTCTCTCATAGACAATACTAATTTGTTGACATCTAAAATTAGTTTCCACACACACCAATAAAGGAAATTTGTTGTAACTCGGATGATAGAGCACTCTCCAACCAATTTGTATATGCTTCTATAAGAGAGAGAAAGGAGAAGAGTGAAAGAGGTCTAAAAATTATCTTATAGGGTGGGAGGAGGAATCCATCAATTCTTAGCCAAGATATGGAAGAGACCTAGAAGTTCCTGAAATCGATACTCTAAGGCTTCGAAGGTTAAGCTAAAATTGGTTTATCTAAGAGATCTAGATTGCTTTTATAGGTGTTTTAGAAGAATCTCTCTTAGATTGGGCCACTCATTGGTGGATGAATCTAATGAGCTAAATCCCTTAAAAGGATGGCACCTTAGTGCAGTCATTTTTGAATAGAGATTGTAGATTTTCTTTCGATTAAGATGGTGAACTTCCACTCAAATTAATTAGTGTCTTTCATAAAATTCTTTTACATTAATGTCGACTTTGCTCGAAGCCTCTTCTAATTGAGAGGTTTCTTTTTGAAAGAACATGTGTCATGATCTAGCAGCCGCATTATGCAACCTTCTAATCCCATTAGGTATCGCCATTAGGTAGGCTTGCTAGTTCTTACAACATCATTTTCTATAATACTTGAAAACTTTGATACTAAAAAATTTCATCAACCAATGCTGCCTCTAGAACTCTCAAATAAGGCCTCAACCTATTCTATAGGGTATCATATACTTTGACTTGTTAATGTTTATAACAATCCAAACATAGAAGGGCCGCCCTATATCTAATGTATTCCCCATTTCTTATGGGCTCATAAAGATTCATGAAAGTTGGATTATCAACGAGTTTGAGGAAGTAATGTCATTGTGAGTATGATCACAACCACCCTAGTGAACTTCTCCTGCAACAATATGATGACCTTTTTTTTGTGGTTATGTGACCAACATTAAGGGGTTGTTTAGAGTTATGTAATTAAAGTTACACTGCATGTTAAGTTGCAATGCATTTCATCTCGTAAACTTGCAATGTTGTAATTTAATCATACAGCGTAAATCAAGTTACATTAGGACTTTAAATATGCATATCGGCCTGCAATTAAATTAATCGTAGGTCAACTTTTAGGAAATCAACTCATAATTTTGAAACATTAGAATACTCCAGTTTAATATTATAACATAATTATATTATAATATATTAAATATAATTATTAAATAGTAATAAAATACTACATCATAATAATATTATATTACAATTATTATTTATTATAATAGTCATTGTGCAATATAATAGTATCATAATATGATATAATAATATAATATTATTATGTGACATTATAATCTCTAATATTATTATCATAATACATCGTATATAATATTTTATTATTAGAATAATGATATTATACTTTCTATTAATATATAATATAATTATCAACTAATATAAAAATTTACATCATAGCAATAATATTAAGTTATTATAATTATCATATTACTATAATCAATGTATGATAATATAATATTATTATAACTATAAATAATAATAATTTATAAAAATATTTTTTGATTAGATAAATATATCGCCCTGCCAAATGGATCCTACGGTTATAACCTTATAAACATCCTTAATTTAATTACAATTTAATCCAATTGCATGCAATTCGATGGTATTGTAATTTAAATTGCACTGCAATCCAACTTATAGGATTCCAAACGGCTCCTAGGAGCCATTGGAAGTCCTCGTAAATGCTTTTTTATGTAAACATTAGTTGAAACTAGACCAAGGGGAAGGGACAAATAATAGTAATACTCGATTGTGAGCAAAGACAAGAGAAGATGGCCCCATGGTGATGAAGAGGTAGGCCTTCAACCGGACGTCCATTCGGGACGCCAGCGGTGAGGACGAAGTAGGTGAGAGGCCTCAAAGATATCCATGCGCTCTTGCCACGGTCGTCCTTGACGGGGACACCATAGGTGTCACCAGATGGGTGTATGGTACCGTGAAATCAACGTACAATAATGACCGGGTTGAGTGTGGTTGTCACCCGCCCCACCACTGAATCATGGTCTTTTCCTAATCAGAAAACAATGGCTTACCAACCCACCATTGTGTTGAGTTCTCCCTCTCATGATGAAAGAATATAGCGTCAGCTACCATCGAAAATGGAGAAGAAACGTATAGGGATTTTTTTTTTTTTAAACCTATGTCAAATATACCATGAAGCACTGCCGAGATTTGAATGAAGACCTTTTTTTTTCTTAGGAGAGTTGCAGCCACTGGCCTACTTGATCCGGCTTAATTATTGATATACTATTTAAATGAAAGATCTACATTATTGATTATAATATATCTGGTGGTCAAATTATTTAGAAACTAAAATTGATGAGTTTAAAAATATATTTTCTCATGCATTAAAAGAACTTGAAATAGATAATTTGCCATGATCAATGATTTAAAAGTGTTCAAATATATTAAATTATGTTATTATTATTTTGCTTGTGCAAGCAGTTTAAATATAATGTAATTGAACTAATGACTTGAATCATTAATATAGTTGCCCATCATCCAAATCAGGATTGATTAGATCTGAGCTATACAATCTAATTGACTAGATTGCAGTCAGCCTCTCTGTATATGTATATTATATATATATATATATATATATATGCATTTGATTTGGTCATACTTAAATAAATTGCCACTTGAATCTAATTAAGCATAGATTGAATGCTAAAGATCCTATATCAATATTTTGAATTGTCAAGTATAATATATTATCTTTAAAATTCTTAAACACCAAAAAGTTATGTGATTGAAAGATTTTTAATTTACACATCAAGTGATATTATATTGCCTAACATATTTTTTGATTACTTACATGAATTAAGCATTCTTAAATTATAATTTTTTAGTATATAAGCATTAAAGAGATAATAGATCATATTCAATCGCTTAAATTATGGATATAAGATCCTGTAGTACAATCTTGATTCGAATGAATCTGACAAGGGATTCACTCCAATTGAGCTAAGCCAGGCACTTGGGGTTTGCTGTTAATGAGTCATGCATGTTTAACAAGGAAGGAAAGGCCAAAGTTACTATTGGATAAACATGTGCTGATGGCTTTCCTCTCATTTTTATATTAAGGATCCTCTTTGAGAAATTAATATATATCATTAAGTAACCCAGTCCCCTCTTATTGATAGACTATAGTTGAACTTTGATTCCAACTTCAAAATCAGTTTACAAAGCATGTATATATGCTGATTATATAAAATTAATTTGATAAATTGTTTCCTCGTACTATAATTTGGACTTCTCTCCTCTTGGTGAGTATGGATTAATAAAACGGCGTAAGCAACGCATCTACCGCAATTCCCATGCACGTACGATATATATATCAATTGCGCTGGTGACCCCAACATCAACAGTGGTTAATGTGTTACGTTTCAAGCTTCAGGCCTTAGAAGGAAGCTGAGAACCAAGCTGAGAACCCCTGTAGGTTTATGAGACTATGGTAGCATTTCCCGCAGCATTTAATTAAACCAAGCCGCAAAGTTTCCCTATCATGACGCTATTGATGCCAAGACAATAACAGCATCCTGGATTTCTGGATGGATCCCAGATTTCCATATCATCAAATGAAGTCTGAACAACGAAAGGAACAAGACTAGAGGATCCAATCCAATCCAATCTGGAGGTGAAAGCGAGCAAGCAATAGTTGGCATGCCATGAACTCTTCAGTCTAAAAGTGAAACAGTTCTCTTTTGCCTCATGGGACTACCACAGCATGGCCACCATATACCATCCCTTTCGACTCATAATTGGCAATTCCTCCGAAATTGCAAGCTAATATACTGGCCTTTAATTAGGTCCCACCATTTTAATTACATATTCTCAATGTTTCATTGATGCCAGAGCCGTGTTTGACAGTCCTGCCAGCTAGGCCTCGTTGGGATCATTCCTCTTCTTTATCCCGGGGAGTTGCCGTTTTGTGTGGTTTTTACGGCGTGGCCTGCCAGTAGGGTGTAGTCCAGAGGTTTGCTGGCGTATGGAGAAAGAAGAAGCTTGCACAGGGCTGTCTCCCATGTCGGAGCATTCTACATCGACGAGGCATGCATATTGCTATCATGGAGAAAATGAGTTAGTTTCTCATATCATCTTGGAATGCCAGGTGGTAGTAATGACGAGAGTAAGGCAATCCTTATATATCATATGCTTTTGTACGTATAGATTTAGTTATATTCGAATATAGTTAGATCTAAATTCATTACCTTCTGCATCCTTCATCGGTATAGTTTATAGATCTAAAAATAAAAAATATGAAAGATGGCTATAGAATTCATGCAGATTCAAGGGTAAAGAAAATGATCGAAGTTTAAATTTGACTATATTTAAATATAGAAACCTTAGATTCAATCATTTTTTTTTAATCTTGAATCCATATAATTCATGAATCTCAACAATAAAAAAAAAAGTTAAAAAGATAGAATAGTTAATTTAAAGTTGAGAAACTGACTAGATTTGCACTTGACTACATTCATATATATATATATATATATATATATATATATATATATATATGGAGAGAGAGAGAGAGAGGAGGAGGTTAAAAGTGGGCTTGAATTGCCTTGCAACCCATCAGGCCGACCTAATTTCAAGTTGGACTATGGGCTTTGCTTTAGCTGATTTAAGTCACACTTGGGATTGAAATTAAAGTCAGATTAAAATTCAGATCGGGCTTAGGTCATTACTTAACTAGGCTTAAGGCCATCCTAGACTTGGTATATTATCTTTTAAATTTTATCCTAAATTTCCTATCTACTATATCAAAATAGTTTCTATATTATAGTATATTTTCTTTTACTTAGGAATTTGCTATTGATATATTATCTTGTCCCCAAGTGATTAGGTATAATTATTTTAGATGTTACTTGTTTTTATGCGTCGTGTAAAAACTAAAATTAACTTTGTTGGCCTAATCTTGACCTAAATGTGTTGCTGCAAGTTAGATTGATTGGACTTCATTGGGCTTAGCTATGGGCTTGGATAAGGCTTGGACCTTTATCCTAGAAATTAAAAAATAAATAAATAAATAAATCCTGAGACTGGCGTAATATTTGAGAAAATTTTGGATCAAATTCACTCCAACATGAGGTTGGCCAACTTGACTTGGCCCACGTCCAACGCTGCAGATAGCTGGCTGCCAATGAATGCCTCTTATAGAGCATCGCTCAAAGTCTTGAGTTGATTATATTGAAAGTTATCTTTTATCAGTGTCTCTGGTTGAGTTGTATGCGATTTGAGCGAAAACCTTATATGTCATTCATGTTTTGGATGCCAGTTATCTTATATCGAGGGGGATTCTATCATTGTTATTTGCTGGCTCCGTCAGGATTCTAGCGTCTGCTTGCCATTCAACTCCTTAATTATCGATATTCGATCCATCCTTCAGAAATTTAGAGTGCCCTCATTCGACATATTTATAGAGAAACTAACTCTGCGATCAACTGGATTGCCGCTAGAGTTGCTGACAATTCTAGATATTGAAGCTGAAAATAGAAAGATACATGTCCTCCTGTTTTAATTTAATTTTTATATTCTAATATTTGGATTTAATTTATCCTAAAATAATATGATCATTTGTAAAAGAAGAAAGAAAGAAAGAAAGAAAGAAAGGCAGAAAGTTGTCTCAGGCTACCGAGCTTATCACAACATCTGCCACCGAAGCATATGACGAGGGAGAGAATGAATAAAAACAAACTAATTTAATGGTATAGGTTGTCGCGTAACCCATCAAATATTCTAGCTTTTATATTTGCCCCTAGGTGGATAGAGATGATGAAACGAGATACAATCACCACATTAATTTCCACAGAGTTTATCTACTCTTTTTTATCTTTTCTTCTCGTGCCTGCCAATATCTTGCTGTTCTTATTCATGGAATCACAATCCCATGGACTTAAATAATTAATTCGTTTAATTTGTTTGCACTTTGTAGTTTAAACAATCGGTTCCGTGCTTGACCTAGGAATTGTGAGTATACTCATTAAACATCTACAAAATAACTATGAGGAGGTAATATTTGACAAAAAAAAAGATGCCGTTGGACACTGCTCTAGAATGTTACAGATTACCATGGAGTTATAGCAAGTAAATAAGTAGCATGGTACAAGATACAACTGACAAGTATTGTAACCAGTTGAGCTATGCTAGCCTTCGGCGGGTGAATTTCTAACTGAAAACCTTGAGGGGGCATTTGGTAGGAGGTAATCTATCCTTATTACCGGTAATTTAAAAGGGTCCTACCGAATAATCATGTTTGATACGTATTTTGAATGACAATCTATCATGCAGTGGTAATCTGAATTACCACTCAAATGATAATCCATATTTCTTCAAAAGGAGGTGGCTATCCACATTACCGGTTATATTATAATCTAATAAGTTTTTCTTTTGATAAAATTACTCCTGCCTCTTTTGTAAAAATAAAATTATCCATTCCTCCAAACAATTAAATTAATTAAAAATTTAAATTAAAAATTAAATTAAAAAATTAAATTAATTTTAAAAATTAATTTTTTATTTTTTTATTTAATTTTAAAAATTAATTTTTTTAAATTTAAATTTAATTTTAAAAAATAATTTTTTGATTTTTAAATTATTTTAAAATAATTTTTAAATAATTAAATTAATTTAAAATTTAATTTTAAAAAAAATTTTTTTTTTTAAATTAATTTTTTTAAAAAAAATTTATTTTTAAAATATTAAAAATTAATTAAATTAATTAACAAAATTAATTTTTTTTTTTTTTAATTAATTAATTTTTTTTTAATTTTTTAAATTAATTTTAAAATTAATTTTTTAAATTTTTAAGTATTTTTTAAATTTTTTAAATTTTATTTTTTAAATACTAAATTAAACTAATTAAATTTTTAATTAAATTTTTTATTTTTTAATTAAATTTTTTAAAAATTAATTTTTTAATTTTTTTTTAAAATATTAAATTAAATTAATTAAATTAATTAAGAAATAATTAAATTTTTATTTTTTAAATAATTTAATTTTAAATTTTTTAAATTAATTTTTTAATTTTTTAAATTAATTTTTAATTTTTTAAATTAATTTTTTAAATTAATTTTTTAAATATTAAATTAATTAAAATTTTAGTTTTAAAATATTATTTTTTTTATTTTTTATTTTTTTAAATTTTTTTTAAAAACTAATTTTTTTAATTTTATTTTTTAAAAATTAAATTAAATTAATTAAACTACGATGACTCAAGAATCTTGAATGATAATTTTAAGGAAAGTATATCAAAAAATACAGTCAAAAGAGGAGCAAAATATTGTACTCTTTTTTTTCTTAGTTATGATTTTGTTCCATTGAATTTTCTTGGCAAGGTTTTTAATGAGGCATTATCCTTTCTTAATAAAAAAATATGAATGATATACTCTTTTTCCTTCATTAAGAATTTTCATAAATTTTTACCTAATAAAGTTTTAATGAGATACATGCTTGATCAAATAAATGAACATCCAAGAAGAAATGTTATAATACTACCAATAACATGGATATTCATTGGCATTCCAAAAAAAGTCACTCCAAGAGAAGGTTATATCTATTGTCATTACCCATGTAAATGCTTATTAATGTTGATGAATGTAACATCTTTTTCTATGCCTATAAATAGATGGCATAAAATTATATTTGAGATACTCGATGGAATAAGAGAAAATATATTCTAATACTTTCTTTTCGTAGCCTCTTTATTCTATCATTACTCTTTAATTATATAATAAAAAAATATTTTAAAAGGTAAAAATAAGTTTAAATGCATTACTTTGTTTCCCTTTTCACCAAAATATACCATTTTTTTTTCTCAAAGGCCGATCCAGCTATCAGGTTGGCTGACACATAAAAGCTGCGCGAGCGACCTCCAAGATATTGAACACAAGAAGTCAAGTCAGCTTGGATCCACAAGAAGTCAAGTCAGCTTGGATCCACCTCCAGGGCCACGGCCACACGATCGCTGTACCCAACAGGACTACAACATAGCCAAAAGAGCATTTGTTTATATTGATTACTGCAGCCCGTTTGGCATCATCATTGCTGTTGTGTTTTTGTTTCTCTACGAAACAGTGAAATACTAATAGAGAGCCAAGCTTACAATAACATTTCAAACACAAGATCAAGTCCATTAGTTTCTACCGAACAAAGCTTGATCGGATACCATCTCCTAAACAGGCCCACAAGTACACTTGATGCTTTGATACAATATAGTAGAACTAGAAACAACAAGCAGAAATATTTAGAAGTCACATGCAACCACAACATCATGAAACCTTGCTTTGAATCGCAAGATCTACCTGGTTGAAGGGAGAAGGGCAATTCGGTTGCCTTCCAACAAACCCACTCTCCTTGGAGCAGTGGCATTCTGTCTAATTCTATCATCAGAAGAACCTTTCCATGACCTGCATTTTTCTGTACAAGAAAGCTTTCACAATCCATGAAGAAGAAAGTTTCAGAAGCTCACCTTGATCGCCTTCCTACACTCCACTGCTGCTAAAAGCACACAAAGAATTATCAGTTTCCGCCTCCTTTGTTTCAGTACTTACTCCTTCAGCCTCTCGACTACACTTGAGATGTATCTCATAACCACATCCAAGGCACTGGTATGCCCAACCAAAGCCCTGCTCCTCACACTCACAACATAAATAAGGGCCACCCCCTGACTTCTCTGAGACCAAGTTAAGAATGTGGCGGTGACCCACATGGTGAAAAGTGCTTGAGTAGCCCTTGGCTTCTTCATCCATCTTCTCTTGAAGCAGCCTGAGCTGAGCCGCAGTGAATGGAAATGCCATTTCCAAGTGCAAGTTTATCAGATTTCTCCCTTCTTTTGTAACTGTTTTCCCATCAGGGCCAATTATGATTAGAGTTGGAATTCCTTGGACATTGAAGTATCGAGCTAGTGTTTTGGAGGACTCGTCATCATATGGCATTGCAAACCATGGCATTTCACTGTAGCATTGCAAGAAACCTGCTTCATCTTTGTCCATCGAAACAAATACAATTTCAAACTCCTCATTCTTTTCTTTCAGGTTGCTATATATCGATGCCAACTTTGAAGTAAACTTTGTGCATGGAGGGGACCACTGAGCCGAGAAGTACAGTCCAACTGTTTTCCCTACCAAGTTTGAAATGGGCACCTGCAACTTTTAAGTACAGTGAGCATCGATCCTACTAAAAGGAAGCACAATTCAATCCTAAGCTGTGATACTTTTACCTGCTCCTTATGATCAACCACGTAATCTCTACCATTCAATGAGAGAAGCTTCTCTAAAGTTTGAGATGCATGTTTCGCTTTCTCATCGGCCTCCAACTCTGCCATCCTCTCTGAAGTGAAAGGGAAGGCCGGCATTCATAGCGGTTGACAAGCTCCACACCATCAGTCCTTATCAGTTCCCCTTTTGAATTGAGTATTATTAGAGAAGGAATACCCTCAATTTGGAATCTTTGGGACAGGCTTCTCCTAGTCTGTAGGTCACTAAACGCTATTGCAGGCCATGGCATTAAGCCATGGAACTGCTCGAAGGAGGCATGGTCTTCATCAGATGACACAAACACAACTTCGAATTCGGAACCCCGTTCCTTCAGCCGATGATACACATGGGCCAAGACTTGGGTGAAGGTCTCGCATTTCGAATACCAGTTTGCGGCGAAGTACAACCCTACACTCTTTCCTTCTAATTCTTTAAGCTCAACCTGTGGATTCCCATCACTCTCATAGATCAGACCAATAAACAAAGAAATTTCAAGAGTAAATCCATGGATGATATTTTGCAATCTCTTTGTTTATAGATCAAAAAAAGAAAAGAGGACAATAAATTTGAATTTGGCTAATCAACAAATTAATCCTCTAGTGTTCTGAGATATTGATATAACAAGTGCTATCTTATTACTAAGTTAGTATTATGTATAAAGGAATTATATATCAGCAGGTGAGCAAAACAGTTTGATTTAGGCCTAATGTTAATGGTTGCTCCAAATGATTTCAACCACAGAACCCTGAGGGATCTAGAAGCCATACAGCTAAACATTCCATTGAACCACAGAATACCAAAGAAGGAAAGCAAAAGTGATTTAATTATAAATTAGCAGAGAATTAAGAGAGATGTCTTTTAAAAATAGAAAACTTCACCAAAATCGGTTTACAAAAGACCTGTAGATCAGGTGCCAAGACTATTCAATATATTAAATCAAGAAGAGAAAACAAATCTATGCTATAAGAAGCCCTTTCTTTCTAAGTTGACACCAGTCCCTGGCAAAGGCTTCATCCACCAGTGTGGCTTTGAGATATCAAATATTTTCAGTTCAAATCCATTTTCCCAAAGGGTAATTGAAACAAAAAAATAAAAATAAAAAATACAAAGAGATAAATCCTGTGAAGCTCAACTTTGAGTTCTGGGCATATCTCCTTTTTTTCTTCACTAAGACCAAAACCAAGGCAGTTGCAACAAAAGATTATGAAAAGGAATCTATCACAAAGTCCCTAATATATTAGTGAACCAAATCAATGAGTTCAGGGCTAAATTGGCAGTGAGAAACTCCCATCAGAGAGAGAAAAAGAACGAAAAAAGAACACCACCAGAAAGAGAAGAAGAACAGTAATACAGACCTTGTTGCCTGATGGAGAGAGAAGGAAATCTGCGGACAAGACAGCGGAGAGACCCATCCTATCACCAGTAGCAGCGGCCGAACCGGTGGGTGGAGCTTCCATGTCCTCTCTCTCTCTCTCCCTTTGTCCCTCTGCAACTCCTGCCCTTCTCTTTCACAACTTTCACAACTGTTAGCTTTATTAGCTGGGGATCTGGATGTGGTCACCCCCGGTGAGAACAGAGACAAAACTTAGACGCTAATTTCTAACTCTTTTATGTTTTATCTGAAAAAATTGGCATGAAGATTCTAGTTTTCATATTTTACTTTTCTTTTTTTTTTTTATTTTTCATATAACCTCTTTTTTATTTTTTTAATCTTTTAAATTATAAAATATGAAAAATATGAAATCAATATCCTTTATAATTATTATACCATAGTTAGCAACTTTTTTTAGCAATTTCTTGCACTTTTTTTAAAGCAGCATCGTATATAATAAAAATTCTAAGTACATAATTAGATTAGCTAAGGATGACAAAGATGATTTTTAATGAATAAAATTAAAACTTAATTTTGAAAAAAAATTATAAAAGCACAATAACAATTAAAATTTTTTATCAATAAATTTAAAGTAATTATAAATAAAAATATTTTTAATATTTTTAAAATAAAATATATATTTTTTTATTAAAAATTAAAATTTTAATATTAAAATAAATGCTACCTTTATTAGGGATTTAGCCATGAGCACCTTGGCCAATTGATTATGGCATTAATTTTATAAAAAAATTTTTACTGTATCGTTCTCTGGTGCAGAAAGCGTATATCGATCATATGGATTAATGTGCATGTGATGATTCAGTTAGTTTTGTTGTAGACTGTATGAACATGTATGGATGATTAATCTGTATGATTAATGTATATTTACTGTATTAAAGAATGATATAATAATTTTTTTTTATAAAAATATCATACAGATAAATTATAGTTAGTTCATTAGATTATGTATCTAATCTATGATGTATCAAACCTTCATTGCCTCCGGGATACCACCGGCTGTACATTTTGAAGAACCTATTTATATATTTTGGGACTAAAAGTGGGATTAGAAACCTTGTGTGTTAATTAATTAAAAAATGCTTCAACCCGCACCTTTCCTTTTCTCCTGAAAATTAAAGAAGAAAAAAAGAACTCGCAATTATTAAGACTTCCGAATGGGGTCGGCTTGGCGACCAGGTGGCAGTCATTTGGACCCCTCCTTCAGGGACGTTTGACCTCGTTGGGAGCACGGCGATGGGTCATGTCATCCTGGTATCTGGCCAAGCTCTTTACGCCATTCTTTGGCCATGATTGCCTTAAAAGAGAACGCATTGGCTATTAGTAAAATGGAACTTTTCCACCAGATCGGTCCATCCTTTGCTAATCTGGTGACATGTATGAACTACCCTTGTTAAGAGAATGATTCCTTGAAGAGTATTATAATCCCATGTAATCTATGTTAGAGCTCGTTCCCATCGCAAGCGTTTCTAATTATTTTTAGAATTTGGTCGCCTTCCACTCCGCTCCAGCTGGATCCATCAGCGTCCCTGGAGGCCATCAGAGAGTGGTCCCTTCGCCCAAGCCAACGGCCACTTCTAGAGAGAGCTGAGACGACTTTTCAACCAACCGAGGAATTTTTTTTTTTTTAAAGATGGCATTTCATAACCCAGAAGCTGTGTCAAAAGGCAAGTCTTATATGAAGAATTGTCCCGCATCATTTAGAGTTGGTTGCTATGATTTTTGCTCTACAAGTTTGTACTTCTCGTATTGTAAACTTTGGTGAAATCTATCTTTCTAGGCTCCCATGAAGGATCTTATGAAGATTTTTAGGCCTCAACCTCAAAGCAAGTGGAAGCTGCGTGGATCTAAAAGCTTTCCATCCTCCTCAAGGTTCAGATCTTCATTTGGAAGCTTATGTGGGAATGCCTTCCTACTTGTGCTATGCTTATGAGGAGGGGCCTGCCTATCTAGCCTATATGTCGCTATATGGTTTGAAGGAGGAGTCTACTGCCACGCCATCTTTTCTTGCCTAAGTGGGACGGATTTGGCAGTCAGTTGCTATCACTGTAGATTGGATCATGCGGCTTCTCGATGCTCCCTCTTCTTAGACGACCTCCGGAAGGCCTCCCAGTACAAATGTGCTCTATGGGCTTCTACGGCTTATCAGATCTGGTTGTCTAAGAACCAGATTATTTTTACAGATGTTAGCATATCTTTACAAAGGATCATATGGAAAATTAGATCCCTAGCGTCGGATTGTGCCCGTGGCTCCCATTCAGGTGGTTTTGATCATTCTGGCCTCTGGGTTCCCCTGCTGCTTCGGCAGCGAATCGGCATACGGTTATCATATTTTGGGAGCCCCCTCCAGGGTTTGTCAGAATCAACTTTGATGGTAGTGTTCGTGGTAGATTAGCGGGGTCTGCTTTTGTCATTCGCAGGCCGAAGGGTGATCTATTGGCGGCATGAGGGTTTGGTAGTCTAGACTCCTCTGTCCCTATGTCTGAGCTCTACGCTGCTTGGGAATGCATCTTCTTTGCCATTCGGTCTCTTCAAGCTCACAACCTCATTATTGAGGGTGACTCTATGATTGTTATCAGGTGGTTGCGGAGGGATCAGTGCTCCCCTGCTCCAGCTATACCGCTCTTAAATGATATCTGGAATATGTTGAGGAGGCCCAAGGTGTTCAGATCTGTCATTCTTATCGGGAAGCTAATTCGGCGGCCGATTGGTGGCTTCTTCAGTGGCTCATCACTCTGATTTTTGGAGGTAGAGGCAGGGTGATCCCTGTCCTTTTGTTCTTCAATAAATCTTGTATTCGGATGTTTAAGGGCTGAGTCGTACTCGAGTAGTATGATCGCCGGTTGTATCAAAAAAAAAAAAAAAACCTGATCAAAGCAACTTTATAGATTATAAGGAATTAAAGAATGCCTTTGTTTAGCATGAGCTAAACCTGAGACAGAAGAGATGGTTAAAAATGTTAAAAAAGTATGCTCTGATTATTATATACCAATCAGAGAAAGCAAACGCTGTAGCAGAGTTATTAAGTAAGAAATATTCGGGTGACTTTGGTGGCTTTGATCAGGTTTCAAAAACAATAATTTAGGGGACCTGGAGAGATTGGGAATTGAGGAACGGCTGCACAATTCTAGCACTCAACTTATTATCTTAACAATTCAAACTGCAAGAATCAAAATAGCTCAGGATAAAAGCCTACAATCAAATCAGATTAAGAGAATAGAATCCGGTGTCCAACCAACCAAAATTTTGGGTACATGATAATGGATCTTTAAGATTTGGAGATAACTTATATATTTCTGAAGTTCCAGAAGTGAAGGAGATTTTAAAGGAAGCTCACGAGATTTGTCTACAACATACATTCTGAAGGGACCAAAATTTATTAATATTTGATGGAGAATTTTAGTAGAAAGGTTTGAAGAGGGACTTAATATTTGATGTACTAATAGGTAAAAGTTGAGCATAAAAGGCTGATAGGACCATAGCAACAACTTGTTAGATAGTATAAACAGAAACATATCATTATTGATTTTGTAATAAGTCTGCCTAGAAGTCCTAAAGGTAAAGATATCGATTAACTGATCTTATATCATTAATAAAGTCAACATTTTTCTTGGATTTTAGAGATAGTTCATCTTTGAAAAAATTGGCAAATATGTACTTCAAACAAATTGAGGTTCTATAGAGTTCCAGTAATTAGTATATCAAATATGAATACAGGGTTTGGTAACAATGTTAAAAAAATATTTATGAATCCCAAAGAACTTAATTGACTTTTAGTACAACTTTCGATCCACAAAATGATGGATAATCAAAGAGAATCATAGAAATTGTAAAGGAAATATTGAGGATATGTGTCAAGCATAAGCGGATCTATATACGTTTGAGGATAGATAATTAATCACCCCCCCTTCAAAAAGAAACTTTGAAATATTGTTTAGAGTTTTTATTAGTTTCTAATTTCTTTATGGGAATTGCCTCTTCCCAAATAAAAAATTTGGGGGTTATTTGCAAAATTGAGTAATTGTCCTCACTAACCAAAAGTCTTAGCTCCACCACTGATGTCAAGAACTTACTAAGGCATAGAATGATTATTTGTTACTATTAGAGTTTGTCTATAATAACAATAGCCAAGCAAATATGTAAGCCTTTTTGGAACCAGCAACTAAACAGTTATTCACTGGCAATTATATGAGATAGTTGTTGGCTAACAATTAAGGTTAACAACTTCTCTCAAATGAAGTCTTAGATGGCTCCTTCATAAGTATCATATACAAAAAGTGCAAATATCTTATCTAGTGAAAGAAAGATAGTAAGTCTTAAATGATGTCACAAATTATAAAAGATATTTAATTAATTAGAAAGTAGCTTTTTTCACAGATCAATGGTTATACAAAAGAGTTAAAATTTTAAGTAGCAACTTATGTATTCTTAAAAGTATCTTCTACTAGAAATATAATGAGATTTGAAATTCGAGATAATTTGAGTGGATCCAATTGAAAAATTTTAGATAGATAGGAGAAGCAGCATATTAATTGATATTATCATTAGCTCTATCTAACGTGCAAATGTGTTCCATGTATTATCATGAAAAAAATCTATTAAATCTCTATATGATAGAATATGAACCTTTGAATCTTTAAAAGGAATTTACTTATAAGGAACATGCAATGTAGATTAGATAGAAAAATTTTGAGATCATTTTCTATATCAGGTTTTGGCATAGTCACACTCTAAAAAAAAGCTATTTGGCATCTTGAGGATAAATAAACTCGACCTTAGGAGTCAAGGAGATCAATTATAAGAATAAAATTTTTCACAAAAGGAATGCGATGAATGAGCCAACCTAGGAAGGAACAAGTAGGAGTGGGAGGACACTGACCCTCCTCCTATCTCCTATTCTTTTCTAGAAAAAGATGTAAAATGAACTTTGACCCACCTCTGTTTCTTGTCTTTCCTTAAAAAAGAACATTAAATCTAATATAAATGAGGTTGCTCTCTATTTTTATTTGTTTTGTGTCAACCATTGTAGAAACATGCTTTTTTCTCTCGTTACAACTGTCTCTTCTATTTTCCTCTTGTATGATAGTCCATCAAGCATCATCATTCATCATCGGCCATTACCAATTAATATCCTCTTTTCTCTCTCAAACAATATGTCCACTTTTATTACACCCCAAACCCTAGGATGATCTAGGATATGACAATCCGCCGTACGTTGGCATGCAATGTGTCTAATAACAAAAGCAATCATTCATTTAAAGAGGTTATGAACTAATAGCTATAGAGAATAAAGTAAAATTCTTATTATAATATAAATAAAATAAGTGTTCGATAGGTCCCGCTTTCTATCAGGTTCCTTCTCATTTCTTTAGCTCTTAAAAACAACAAAAGATAATTTAATAAGTTCATACTCAGTAAATAGGATAAATTATAAACTTATAATTCAAGAGATTAATACTTATAAAACTTTTAAGATTAAATCATGTCTTAAATGTAAACTTGCATTTCTTAAGAAAACTTATGATTTCAAAAGTATTTATGAACTAGTTTTTATAATATATTGCCTTTATTTCAAACTCTCATGTCATCAAGGCATAAATGTCTTTACTTGTTAAAGTTATATGTTATCTTATTATCATGCCATCATCTTTAATTATTATTCTAAACTTGCATGTCATCTTGTTACGAATACGCTATAGTCACAAACTATAGTCACATATATTCCTATGATAGAGTTATAACACCATATTTAACTATGTGGATGAGGTGTATCCTTCACATATATTTTCTATAGAGATGGGTCTCAGTATCAGTAATCAAATCATATCATAATAGACCAAGGATGACATATTTCATCATACTATTTTCATTTCCATTCAATTATTCCATTATAAAATTATTCATGTAATTCCTTAAGTAATGATAGATATATTATTATTGGTTATTATTATTATTTTTGGTTTCATAATAATATAATTATTTTTACTTTTATATTCTACTTATTTGAATCAATCATTTTTCCTAATAACTAATTATGCAAAAATTAACCAATAACATGAGGCATTAAAATATAATAAAGAAATAAAATTTAACTATGCAAAATTAAATGGTAACAAAATAATAATCATTAGCATTCAATAAAAGTTAACTATGCAAAATTAAATATTAACATTATTTAGAACATATTCAGGATTAAGTAATTTACTAAAATGGTTAATATGTAATTAGCCTACTTACTTTATTCATTGATCCACAAAAAGATCAAAACAACTTAGCTACTGGTCACCTACATCACTATATTTAATCTTTTTAATTCTTATAATTATAATCATGATATTAATTTTAAATTCCTGCTAAGCCTAAGTTTGAACCCAACACTCAACAAATCTAGAGTTAAAAAGTGCAATATTACCTAGGTCTCAATCTAGCCTAGGATCTAAATGTACCTCAAATCACTTGGTTTAGATCAAGGATTGTCTCGACTTAACAATTAATTTAAATTTAAAACAATTCATTACAAAATCCCAATTCAATTTGATTTTAAATAGGCTAATTACTAGGTTTACAATAGGCTAAACCCAAATAGGTGAGAGCCTAAATCATCCTAGTTCACTAGGTGAACCAGAACTACAAAAGATGAAACTTCTTCTAAGGACTCAACCTCTAGCTTATGAATACAAGGAAGGTCTGGTTGCTTTAGGCCACCCAAAACGCGATCCTTATCGGGCTACCCTCTAGTGAGGATCCGATGGATCATAGGCATAGATTTATAACAGTACAACAATATTTTTTCTTTTCAAGAATAGAGTAGCTAGCCCCTTTTTCTCTTCAAACTCTAACAATTACCATTGACTAATCCTACATCCCATCATCCCAAAGGTAGAACATGAATTAAGAACAAAAGGATAGGGTTTACCTTACCGGAGCTGCCACTAAAGTCGAGGAGGAAGTCGTCGAAGACAACAGTACTAAATCCTCTATTTTATCCTAAAACATAGGCAATCAAGTCAGGATATAGTCTTAAACCTACTGCTAAATCATACCGGTTTCATCTAATCAACTCATAAATTGAGGGAGAGCAAGAAAAGATCAACTGATCTCAAGATTACCTAAGTAGAAAGGATCAAATCTAGAGAAGATGGTTGTCTTCTTTTCTACTCTTCTTGATCTTCACGGCTGGCTCCTTCCAAAGATCCTAGTCCTCAACAATGGTAGAGAAGAAAGAGGATGCAAGGTGATATAAAATCATCCTGCTTTAAGGAAATTGTAGGATTTCAGGAGCTCGTAGGGGAGGTGGTATAATAACCCCTTCCTTTTCAGCTCGCCTATAGGTATTACACTAATGTCTTCGAGTGTTATGCTCATGCTTATATGTAGGAAAAAATTTGATTTTACGATGCCCAAGGATCTCAGGTTTATTTGTATGCATGCATTTTATTTAAATTTAATCTAATTAAATTTATAAAATACGTCATGTATATATGTAATTGAAAGCATACAAAATTTAAAATTAAATTTTATACCTGTCAGTTTACATACCTGATGTAGAAACTGGATGTAGATCTAATCTCGTGCCACTCCTCTACTTCGTACGCACGCCAGGAAACCTTAAGATAGGGGATATGGAATCAGAAGGAAGGGATGGAGAACTCTTCTCCAAGAGAGGAGTCCCTCTCTGTTTCGACTTCTCTGATTTTTGGACTCTTCTTTTTCTCTGCTCTTTTTTTTCTTCTTTTCGAATGTGAGAAAAGCTTCTTAAATATTGTAAAACAACCCAAAACAACCTTTTGAATTTGTTTTACGATACGATAATATCTGATCTTCGAAAGCGGATGGGTTACGGGCATTCACGCGTTGTCAACGCGTAAAAAAATTTATAAAGAAAATTTATGGATTTATATCATCTCAATGGCAAGATTGTAATTTAAATAAAATTTTAAATTCACGTTATCAAAATAGCAAAATCATAATTTATATGAAGTTTTAAATTCATACCATCTCAATGGTAAAACCGTAATTTAAACGAAATGATAGAATCATAACTTACATGAAATGACATAATCTTAAATTTTTTGAAGTTTCAAAGTTTCGTTGGCTGCCCGCAACGATAATATAAAAATATTTATAATATTTATAAATACAAAAATAATCAGATTAAATCTGTTTGAAGTCCAAATTAAAAATCGGAAGAACTCATACAAAGATCTCGAACCATACTTCGCATTGGACTTATTTAATTTTCAATTTAAAGTAATTTATGATTTCAAAATTCATAAATAAACGATCAGAGGCTATATTGGATATCTGATTCAAACCACTTTGAAACCAGATCTAAACCACTCTATCGTCAAACCAACCATTGGTCTATGGTTCAAGTCCTATCCCACGATGGATCTGAATAAATCCTAAAAATTCACTTGAGTTACAAACTAACTCAAGTTCATCTCCAGAATAAGTACTACCGCTAATGCACAGTGCTAGCTAGACATTGCTAGTACAAACTCGGTATTACCCATATGACCAAGTCCCACTTAGATCATGGATTAAGCATGTCTCCATGTCACTTGACTATGTGCATGACTCCATAGGTTCGAATCTAAGTCGGTAGCATAGGAACACTTTCTATACCAATCGATATGACCATCTAGCAATGGTATCCGACGTCTGAATAGACCGAATGTATGCAAAGCAATATTCAAGAACCTAGGCTATGGTTACCGTATAATTCATCTCCTTGTCCAAATACTCAAGATGAATTTAGAGTTAACTGCCAACTTCCAAAAATATCTAAGTGTGTTTCAACATGTATAATCCTGTGACTCCTCACATGGATTACTCTGGCCAAGGTTTTGTAAAATTAAAACACAAACCGAGTATTAACTCTAATACTTAGAGTGAACAATTCCATCTTGACTCATCACTAATTTAATAAGTACTTGACTGTACCCAGCATCCTTCCGTCACTGGATTATAAATTCAGGTAGTTCAGCGCCTAAGTACAGTGAGTTGCTTACTAAGTCACTATGATAGTCTCAGGTCAAAGGGACACTTATACTCATTGCCCTTCTGTGAGATACCCTTGACAGTAGAGTACTCAACAGAGGTGAGCCACTATTCAGTGAATGTACTCCTATACTCACCTGCATGCCATACTAGTGTCATACACTCCTTAGTTTAAGAGGACAAACCAATATATATGGCACACAACGACCTATACTTGACTACGTTATTGTCCTAGGTAATAACGTATCATTTGGTCGCGAACCCATTTAAGAATTACTTGATAATTCCTTCTTTCTCGAATAAATGTAATTCTAAGGACTACAACATATAAGAGTTCTATTGAAGATGAAAAATATATTGTACTACCAAAATAACTTTTATTAATTAAATAAATCATGTACAATGAATCACAACCGTCTATAAGCTAGACGATTGGTTGTAGGATATATTTCCTAACATTATATGCATTAAAACTCTTTTTCTCTCTCTTTCTCCCTCGCACTCCATTCTAATTATCCTTTTTTCTATTTTTTTATTTCTCTCTAATCCTCTTTCTTTAGTAATTATCTAGACTTGATCTTTCTTTGCTTTTCTTTCATTCATGGATTCTCTAATTTTTTTATGATGGTGATTTTGTAAGAGAAAAACTATTTATTACTCAAGGAGAAGGCAGGCTCGAGGCCCTGCATTCTATTTAGAACTTTAATTATGGTAAACCTTAATTTTATTATCATGAAATTTTTGATAATAAAATGGTTTACGGCAAGCTTGAGTTAGTTTTAAAAATCAAGAACCAAAGTTAGTGGCTGTTAGTGATAAGTGACAATTAAGCAATCACAAAAATTGGACTAATTGAAGCGCTTGTCTTGTATTGATTATAAGGTTCATATCTTGGTTTTTTACATTTACAAAAATAATAAAAAATGTATAATTATATTAATATCAATATTAATTAAATTTATTACATTTAGATGATTATTGAATTGATTTGTTCAGTTGGATTTGGGTTTGCTATATATTAAATGTAAGTATCCCTCCATCGTCCTCCCTTTATATTATAAATCTTTATTATATATATATATATATATATATATATATATATATGCCCACATATATTCCTTAGATTTGAATGCTTCTATGAATGGTTCTTGTTTTGAAATTATAGTGTTAAAAACAAAAAACTCTCAATGAGAATTTTAAAATTACAAATTAAATTTTATAAAACTCCATGTCTTATGCATGCGTATCCTCTAAGAGAGCAATCATCATTCAGGTTATGAATTAATTTATGAACAGTGATCGAAGATCCTAAGCTCCATGTTTTTAATATATATATATATATATATTGTTATCGCCGAAATCTGCTCTCCGACTCAGACGCATCCGGTCTCCTGATCGAGCTCCCTTCTGGGCAGACCTGCAAGGAAGCCTACACGTGGGAGGTGCTGGGGTGGCCCTTCACGGAAGACCCTCCGACGCTCAAGTCAGTAAGGGACCGATGGGCAACAAGATGAGGGGAGAAGGCTCTCGCTGGAGAGTTCCTCCAGAGGGCTCTGAGCAGAGCAGCAATGGCGGAGTGGGCTAAGAGCAGTCGAGTGAGCAAGTGCGCAGAGAGAAAAAGAAGGGGAATAGCATTCGAGAGTGCCCGTACCTAAGAGGCTTAAGGGTGGTAATATTTATAAGCAGTCACCTGGATCTTAAGCGTCTTCTGGAGGGTTCGAAAGTTGTTGGGATTCGAAACGGATTCGAATTAGGTTGTTACAGGGCCGGTAGGATCCGTATATGATTAGTTAGAGGATCGACGGCTGGGAGGTGGGGAGAGCTGGCTGATGGCTGGAGACTCAGTGGCTACGTGGTCCCTAGGCCACTATTGTAGGTCATAGGCCACATCTTGGTATGATTCCTTGTTTGGAATCTTATTCTGTTATAGTAAATTTGAACTCTCCCGCGCCAGATTCTGCAGAGGTATTTTGAACGCTGTGGTTCAATCATCATGGCTGGCGGAGGCTCGGCGGAGGTAGGTGCCAAGGCACAAGGGGCCAACTTGGATCAGGCGGGGCCGGCTGGAAAGATGCCGGGGGCGCCTAGGAGGTGCCGGGGCCGGCTGGGAGGATGCTGGGGCCGGCTGGGTTGAGAGTGCCGGGGCCGGCTGGGAGGTGCCGGGGGCCGACTTGGATCAGGCGGTGCCGGTCGGGATGAGAATGCCGGAGCCAACTTAGAAGAGTGTCGGGGCCAACTTGGATCAGGCAGGGCCGGCCGGAATGAGAGTGCTGGGGCCGGCTGGGAGGTTGCCGGGGCCGGCTGGGAGGTGCCGGGGGCCGACTTGGATCAGGCGGTGCCGGCCGGGATGAGAATGCCAGGGCCGGCTGGGAGGATGTCGGGGCCGACTTAGAAGAGTGCCGGGGCTGACTTGGATCAGGTGGGGCCGGCCGGGATGAGAGTGTCGGGGCTGGCTGGAGGTTGCCGAGGCCAACTGGGAGGATATCGGGGCCGACTGAGAAGTGCCGGGGCCGCCTGGCTTGGACATGCCGGCTGGGAAGATGCCGGGGGCGCCTGGGAGGCACCGGGGCCGGCTGGGTTGGACACGCCGGGGCCGGTTGAGAAGATGTCGCCCTTTGGGGCCGTCGGTCTTGGAGCCGTCGGCCTTTGGGGCCATCGGTCTTGGAGCTGTCGGCCTTTGGGGTCGACGGTCTTGAAGGTGCCAACCTTGGGGGTTTGGAGGTGCCGGCCTTGGAGCTGTCGGCTTTTGGGTCCGACGATCTTCGAGGTGCCGGCCTTGGAGGTGCCGGTCTTGGAGGTGTCGGCCTTTGGGGCCGATGGTCTTGGAGGTGCCGGCCTTGGAGCTGTCGGCCTTTGGGGCCGACGGTCTTCGAGGTGCCAGCCTTGGAGGTGCCGGTCTTGGAGGTGTCGGCCTTTGAGGCCGACAGTCTTCGAGGTGCCGGCCTTAGAGGTGTCGGCCTTGGAGCTATCGGCCTTTGGGGCCGACGGTCTTCGAGGTGCCGGCCTTGGAGGTGCCGGTCTTGGAGGTGTCGGCCTTTGGGGCCGACGGTCTTGGAGGTGCCAGCCTTGGAGCTGTCGGCCTTTGGGGCCGACGGTCTTGGAGGTGCCGGCCTTGGAGCTGTCGGCCTTTGGGGCCGACGGTCTTCGAGGTGCCAGCCTTGGAGGTGTCGGCCTTTGGGGCCGACGGTCTTCGAAGCCGTCAGACAAAGGTCGATAGCTCGGCTGGGGCCGAGAGACGAGGTAGGTCGGCTGGAGGAGCTGACAGACGAAGGCCGATAGCTCGGCTGGAGCCGAGAGACGGGATAGGTCGGCACCTCGAGGACCCCTGGTTCGGTGAGGGGCTGGAGCATCTTAATTCACCAACCTATCCTTGGCGGGCGTCGCTCAATCGAACAGGAATCAGGGCTGACCTTAGCCGCGTGCACGATTAATGACGCATAACGATTTTACCCCCCAACACATGCCCTCCACTCCCTAGTTCGAAGCATAGATTCGGGCATAGGGAGTTTAATTTTGGAGCAATCTTATTTGGGGGACATCATTTGATCCTCTGTAGAGGAAGTGTTTATTTCTGTGTAGGTTAGAGAAAGGCCTGGGCAGCCCTCTTGCTGAAGTAAAATAAGGCGCTTTAGTTGCGCTAGAGTGTCCGAGAGATCATTCGGCTGGGACGAAGCTTTAGTGTTGTATCACTCGGATTGGCCGAGGCTACAGAAATATATCACTCAGTCTTCGGCCGAGGCTTTTGATGATAAGAGATGCACTCCGGCAAGTCGTTATTCTCGCGATGCATTTTTGCATCGTTGCATGCTTCGGCACTTGTTTGGTTCTTTTTGAGGGTAGGGTTCAATGATTATAGCTAAGTTTGGAGAATGCTTAGGTCGATCGGGGCTTGTAAGCGGCCTGAATCCGAATGTAACCTAGGGGAATACTTAGGTCGGCCGGGGCTTGTGAGCTGCTCGAATCTGAGCTAAGCTATGAACATTGTTTAGGTCGGCCGGGGCTTGTGAGCGGCCCGAATCCGAACGTAACCTGGGGGAATACTTAGGTCGGCCGGGGCTTGTGAGCTGCCCGAATCCGAGCTAAGCCTTGAAAACATCTTGGGTCGGCCGGGGCTTGTGAGCTGCTCGAATCTGAGCTAAGCTATGAACATTATTTAGGTCGGTCAGGGCTTGTGAGCGGCCCGAATCCGAACGTAACCTGGGGAATACTTAGGTCGGCCGGGGCTTGTGAGCTGCCCGAATCTGAGCTAAGCTTTGAAAACATCTTGGGTCGGCCGAGGCTTGTGAGCGGCCCGAATCTGAACGTAACCTGGGGGAATACTTAGGTCGGCCGGGGCTTGTAAGCTGCCCGAATCCGAGCTAAGCTATGAACACTGTTTAGGTCGGCCGGGGCTTGTGAGCGGCCTGAATCTGACGTAACCTGAGGGAATACTTAGGTCGGCTGGGGTTTTTAAGCTGCTCGAAACCGAATGTAACATGGGGGAATACTTAGGTCGGCCGGGGCTTGTGAGCTGCCCGAATCTGAGCTAAGCTTTGAAAACATCTTGGGTCGGCCAGGGCTTGTGAGCGGCTCGAATCTGAACGTAACCTGGGGGAATACTTAGGTCGGCCGGGGCTTGTGAGCTGCCCGAATCCGAGCTAAGCTTTGAAAACATTTTGGGTCGGTCAGGGCTTGTGAGCGGCCCGAATCCGAACGTAACCTGGGGGAATACTTAGGTCGGCTGGGGCTTGTGAGCTGCCCGAATCCGAGCTAAGCTTTGAAAACATCTTGGGTCGGCCGGGGCTTGTGAGCGGCCCGAATCCAAACGTAACCTGGGGGAATACTTAGGTCGGCCGGGGCTTGTGAGCTGCCCGAATCCGAGCTAAGCTTTGAAAACACTTGGGTCGGCCGGGGCTTGTGAGCGGCCCGAATTCGAATGTAACCTGGGGGAATACTTAGGTCGGTCGGGGCTTGTGAGCGGCCCGAATCCGAACATAACCTGGGGGAATACTTAGGTCGGCCGGGCTTATGAGCTGCCCGAATCCGAGCTAAGTTTTGAAAACATCTTGGGTCGGCCGGGGCTTGTGAGCGGCCCGAATCTGAACGTAACCTGGAGGAATACTTTGGTCGGCCGGGGCTTGTAAGCTGCCCGAATCCGAGCTAAGTCATGAACACTATTTAGGTCTGCCGGGGCTTGTGAGCGGCCCGAATCCGACGTTACCTGAGGGAAGCTGCCCGAATCCGAGCTAAGTCATGAACACTGTTTAGTCAGCCGTAATACGTTATTTCAATTTTTAGCTCGGCCCAGTAGACGTACAGGATTCTGACGCAGATAGATAGGTTGTTGCCGAGAATGGGTCGGATGTTTCTATTTCTTATCACGACCTCTCAAAAGGGTTGATCGTGTTGCAGGTAAAGAAATAAAACACCAACGTTATGAATGGGGCAGGTTAAAGGGGCGTACCCTACTGATAGTATATGCGGAGGTTGTCCGAGTTCCACGTCCGGGGGATGGACTTCCCGTCTAGATCCTGGAGTCTGTAGGTACCAGGTCCGATGACTTCCGCTACTTGGTATGGGCCTTCTTCTTCGTCCTCCCTGCCTGAAGGACCACGGACCGTCTCGATGACATTAATGTGACCAGCAACTGACGGATTAGGAGGAGCGAGAGGTTGTTGCTGGGGCTCGGGTCGGCGATCGCCCCCGTTCCTTGGTTCGAGAGCTCCTCTGAAGCGATCCAGCCTGCCCCACTGGATGAGTCTTTCGATCTCATTTCTGAGCTGCCAGCACTCCTCAGTGTCGTGACCGTAGTCGCGGTGATAGCGGCAGTATTTGGTGGGGTCCCTGCGGGACGTGTTTCCTTGGAGAGGGGGAGGTCAGGGGAGCTAGCGTTCGATCTCCATGAGAATCTCCGCTCTCGGGGCAGTGAGCGGAGTGAAGCGACGGAACCCTCGAGGTGGGCTTCGAGAACAGTCCCTTGGTGGCGGCCGCGGGACTCTCTGACGTCGGGGTGGACTCGGTCGGCGGGCAGGTTGGTGCCTGTCAGGGCGCCCGGGCTCTTTCTTCCTTGCTGGCTCGGCTCGGGCGGCTCTCCGTGACTCCTCGACCCTGGCATATTTGTCGGCCAGGGCCATCATGTCAGAGAGGGTCGAGGGGTAGTTGACCTCCATTGCTAGGTAAAAGTCGCTCTCCTTCGAAACTCCTCCGGCTAAGGCGGACATAGCCACCTCATGATTGAGGTGATCCACCTCCAGCATGGTCTTATTAAAACGGCCAAGATAACTTCTTAAGGACTCCCCCTCTTTCTGCTTAACCTCAGAGAGGGAGTCGAACCTCCGTCGCAGGCGGTGGCTGCTGACGAACTAGCTAATGAAAAGACAGCTTACTTCATCGAAAGAATCGATGGATCTTGGTTTTAAAGTGTTGAACCAAGTCCGGGCAAATCCCCGAAGGGTAGAAGGGAAAGCGCGGCAGAGAATCGCGTCCGATGCTCCGTGGAACATCATTATCAATCTGAAGCTACTGAGATGGTCGTCCGGATCACAGGAGCCATGATAGGGCTCGATGGCGGGTAGCTTCACATGGGAGGGAATAACTTCCTCCATGAACCCCTTAGAGAAGGGGACACCCGGCTCCGCCTTAGGCTGGGGCGGCTGGGCTTGCTTTGCGCCATCCAGCTCTTGTCACATCTCCCAGAGCTGTCGGCGGATTTCTTCATCGAGGAGAGCAGAGGGGGCGGGGCGAGGAGCACACTGAAATGGAGTGGAGTCATGGCGAGAATATACCGGAGAGAGGGATCGAGCTCGCTGAGGCCCGGGGAAATTTCTGCCGCGGGCTTGCTGGGGAGCCGCTTCGGCTTCCTTGGGATAGCGAGGAGGGTCCACGACTCCATGCGGACTGAAAGAAGAGATCGCCGGATGCATGGGGGGTGCTTCCTCCTCATGGGAGCGAGGGATAGGGGCGGCCAGACGGGGGACCTCTGGGTGCCCCTGGATCAGGGTGGCCAGAACCTGCACCTGCTGGACCAGTAGGGTGAACTGGTCCTGGGACACCGGAGCCACCGATGGCGAAGGGGTTTCAATAGGCGGCGGTGGAGGCGCTACATTGTTCACTGGATCAGGCCTTTGAGAAGCGGCCTGATCTCGGACATCGGACACTGCCCTCTTTCGGTTGGCCATGGGAGGATTTCTCTCACAGACCAAGAACCTTGTCTCCTGGGTTACAAGTTTTTAAGGACTTGAGACCCTTCCTCTAGCGCCAATATGTTGTCGCCGAAATCCGCTCTCCGACTCGGGCGCGTCCGGTCTCCTGATCGAGCTCCCTCCTGGGCGGACCTGTAAGGAAGCCTACATGCGGGAGGCGCTGGGGGTGGCCCTCCGCTGAAGACCCTCCGATGCTCAAGTCAGTAAGGGACCGATGGGCAACAAGATGAGGGGAGAAGGCTCTCGCTGGAGAGTTCCTCCAGAGGGCTCTGGGCAGAGCAGCAATGGCGGAGTAGAGGTCTAAGAGCAGTCGAGTGAGCAAGTGCGCAGAGAGAAAAAGAAGGGGAATAGCGTCCGAGAGTGCCCGTACCTGAGAGGCTTGAGGGTGGTAATATTTATAAGCAGTCACCTGGATCTTGAGCGTCTTTTGGAGGGTTTGAAAGTTGTTGGGATTTGAAACGGATTCGAATCAAGTTGTTACAGGGCCGGTAGGATCCGTATATGATTAGTTAGGGGATCGACGGCTGGGAGGCAGGGAGAGCTGGCCGATGGCTGGAGACTCAGTGGCTACGTGGTCCCTAGGCCACTATTGTAGGTCATAGGCCACATCTTGGTATGATTCCTTGTTTGGAATCTTATTCTGTTATAGTGAATTTGAACTCTCCCGCGCCAGATTCTGCAGAGGTGTTTTGAACACTGTGGTTCAGTCATCATGGCTGGCGAAGGCTCGACGGAGGTAGGTGCCGAGGCACAAGGGGCCAACTTGGATCAGGCGGGGCTGGTTGGGAAGATGCCGGGGGTGCCTGGGAGGCGCCGGGGCCGGCTGGGAGGATGCCGAGGCCGGCTGGGTTGAGAGTGCCAGGGCCGGCTGGGAGGTGCCGGGGGCCGACTTGGATCAGGCGGTGCCGGCCGGGATGAGAATGCCGGGGCCGGCTGGGAGGATGCCGGGGCCGACTTAGAAGAGTGCCGGGGCCGACTTGGATCAGGCGGGGCCGGCCGGGATGAGGTTGCCGGGGCCGGCTGGGAGGTGCCGGGGGCCGACTTGGATTAGGCGGTGCCGGCCAGGATAAGAATGCCGGGGCCGGCTGGGAGGATGCCGGGGCCAACTTAGAAGAGTGCCGGGGCCGACTTGGATCAGGCGGGGCCGGCCGGGATGAGAGTGCCGGGGCCGGTTGGGAGGTTGCTGGGGCCGACTGGGAGGATGCCGAGGCCGACTGAGAAGTGTCGGGGCTGCCTGGCTTGGACACGCTGGCTGGGAAGATGCCGGGGGCGCCTAGGAGGTGCCGGGGCCGGCTGGGAGGATGCCGGGGCCGACTGGGTTAGACACGCCGGGGTTGGCTGAGAAGATGTCGGCCTTTGGAGCTGTCAGTCTTGGAGCCGTCGGCCTTTAGGGCCATCGGTCTTGGAGCTGTCGGCCTTTGGGGTCGACGGTCTTGAAGGTGCCGGCCTTGGGGGTGCCGGTCTTGGAGCTGTCGGCCTTGGAGCTGTCGGCCTTTCGGGCCGACGGTCTTCGAGGTGCCGGCCTTGGAGGTGCCGGTCTTGGAGGTGTCGGCCTTGGAGCTGTCGGCCTTTGGGGCCGATGGTCTTGGAGGTGCCGGCCTTAGAGCTGTCGGCCTTTGGGGCCGACGGTCTTCGAGGTGCCGGCCTTGGAGGTGCTGGTCTTGGAGGTGTCGGCCTTTGGGGCCGACGGTCTTAGAGGTGCCGGCCTTGGAGCTGTCGGCCTTTGGGGCCGACGGTCTTGGAGGTGCCGGCCTTGGAGCTGTCGGCCTTTGGGGTCGACGGTCTTCGAGGGCCGGCCTTGGAGGTGCCGGTCTTGGAGGTGTCGGCCTTTGGGACCGACGGTCTTGGAGGTGCCGGCCTTGGAGCTGTCGGCCTTTGGGGCCGACGGTCTTGGAGGTGCCGGCCTTGGAGGTGTCGGCCTTTGGGGCCGACGGTCTTCGAGGTGCCGGCCTTGGAGGTATCGACCTTGGAGCTGTCGGCCTTTGGGGCCGACGGTCTTCGAGGTGCCGGCCTTGGAGGTGTCGGCCTTTGGGGCCGACGGTCTTCGAGGTGCCGGCCTTGGAGGTGTCGACCTTGGAGCTGTCGGCCTTTGGGGCCAACGGTCTTCGAGGTGCCAGCCTTGGAGGTGTCGGCCTTTGGGGCCGACGGTCTTGGAGGTGCCGGCCTTGGAGGTGCCAGTCTTGGAGGTGTCGGCCTTTGGGGCCGACGGTCTTCGAGGTGCTGGCCTTGGAGGTGTCGGCCTTGGAGCTATCGGCCTTTGGGGCCGATGGTCTTCGATGTGCCGGTCTTGGAGGTGCCGGCCTTGGAGCTGTCGGCCTTTGGGGCCGACGGTCTTCAAGGTGCCGGCCTTGGAGGTGCCGGTCTAGGAGGTGTCGGTCTTTGGGGCCGACGGTCTTCGAGGTGCCGGCCTTGGAGGTGTTGGCTTTTGGGGCCGACGGTCTTCGAAGCCGTCAGACGAAGGTCGATAGCTCGGCTGGGGCCGAGAGACGAGGTAGGTCGGCTGGAGGAGTCGACAGACAAAGGCCGATAGCTCGGCTGGGGCCGAGAGACGGGATAGTTGGCACCTCGAGGACCCCTGGTTCGGTGAGGGGCTGGAGCATCTTAATTCACCGACCTATCTTTGACGGGCGTCGCTCAATCGAACGGAAATCAGAGCTGATCTTAGCCGTGCACGATTAATGACGCATGACGATTTTACCCCCAACATATATATATATATATACTTACGAAAAAGACAAAGAATCCAATATTATCATATCATGAAACATGGACTGATGGTGATGCTCCTCGAGCCGAACATCTTTACTTTGATCGGAAGATAACTTACGCTTCTTCTTAATAAATAATTATAGCTGGGCGCGGGGCAAAGCAAAAGTTATACTTTCTGTTTAACCGTTCCTTTTCTAGTCTTACTCTTGCCTCCCCATGTAGAGTATAATATGGTATGTAAAACTTTGATCCTATGAAAGAAGTGATAGTTTACTTCTCCTTCTTCTCTCTCTCTCTCTCTCTCTCTCTCTCTCTTTGGGTGGAAGACATCCTCTATTCTCCCACTGATATTAAGTATGCATTCATTTTGAATAAATTCATGAGTTATGCTACCATCACTGCATTTACCAACTTCTTACGCTGCGTGGAGGGTAGATAGGTGCTGTGCAAGCTTTACATATGCTAGCATTCAAACTAGAAATTAAGCAAGTGAATGAAAAATAATAATAATAATAAACGTACGTACTTATAAACGAGAGGAGATCGAGGAGGCATGATAATCTAATAATATTTTAAATGAATTGTTACTAAAAAATAATAATGTAGATGTCCGGCCCGGGTCTCCGTCAGGTCACGTCTCAAGAAAGGAAGAAAGTGCGCGCGATTCAACAAGTAATTAATAAAGTTCAAAATTGATCCATTCGTTCATTTTTTTTCAACTTTTTATCCAACTCCACAAAATCTTCTGAAACCGGAGACATTCGGGACACGTGCACGCTTCCGCGCGAAGGAGACTCCGAACGCAACGATCTTGTGGTACAAGACAGCCGGATTAGCCTTGACAGCCCATCCACCGTTGGGACAGCCCTAAGGGTCTGGCTTATCCATCCACACACCACGTCACACAAAGGCCACATCACGACGCACACGCGCCACTTGACGCAGTCTAACAGCCCTCCCAGAAAAAGAGGGCCTTTCCCTCCCAAAGAGACACGGCCTCTTGTCTCCAGACACGTAGCCGGATGTTAGGTGTCCGTCTGCCTCAAGCCAGCGTCGAGCAAACCCCCCCTTCACTGCCGTGCCCCGAGAGAGGGGAGTAGGTCTGGCTCTGGAGGGAGAGGGAGGCATCAACCGAGGTATTTCGATCCACCATTGATGGATTAGGCGCCACGGAGTCTTTTTTTGTTGCCGGGGACCGGGGAAGGAAGCTTCTTGTGATGTTCTTCTTGCGACTCTTGATATATTCCGGGCATCCAAGCCCAATGATGACACGACTAAAATGGATTCCATCCATTGGAAAAGGGCATCACCACATCTTAATCATGGACACCCTTTAGACCCAGGGAATGTTTTTTTTTTTCTTTCTTTTCTTTTTTCCTGTCCATCAGTGATATTCCAACGATTCTTGGATGGTTGATTCAATTAAAGTGCATGTCAAATCCAGTGAAATTACAAGTGTTGCATCTCCTAGATCACTTTTCACTATTTTGTAATTTTGCTAACTTCCAGCTGCTGGATTTTGATGATCGGTCAAAGAGAGAGTTTTGTTGTTTTTTTCCCTTGAGAGAACCGATCTTGGAGATCCGAAAAGATCTCAAAGCTAAAACAGTAAATGGGGACTTGACACGCACTCAATTGAAAAGGTTTAAAAAGACAAAAACATCTTTGTCATGGATAACACCCTATAGATGTAGGGTGTGATCTTTCATCATCATGAAGCAATCCAGTGGTCCATTGATTTTCAAATGTTGAAGTATTTCAGCCAATTAAAGATACGAGCTATAATTATGATCAAGTATCTTGCAGTGGAGGTGTTAACCCTCCGGATGCCATCTCAAGCATCCCCTGACACCTTTTATTCTTGTGTGACTTCCACCTGTCTCATCTCATTATCTTATCTTCAAATTTTCTCCTAAAGAAAATTCGACAAGCAACTTAAAATAAATGTTGATCAAATCTAGAGCTTTACGATAAAGCTGAAACAAAAGTAGGGAACCAAATCAATCGTACTATCACTGGAAGGTTCTTTTTTTTTTTTTTTTTTTTTCTTCTTCTTTTGAACGAAAAGACCACGTAAAAGCACTTGAATAAAAATCAAAGTCATCAAGTAACAATATTCATAATTTCATCAATATTATTTTTTTATCAATATTAATATTAATAGTAATAACTAAATCTAATAATTGGAAGATAAGCTCTCCTACAATTAATATAAAGTCATTGGCCGTCCATATCATTGGCATAGAGTCGAGATTCATCGCACCTGATTTTATTTCAACCAGCTTACTCCATCCTAGTTTAATCGTCTTGCCATGTGTTTGTTGCATTAAATAATATTTAATGTAATTTTCTTCATATTAATTTCGTTAAAGTCGGTCAGTTTGAATAAAGAAAGAGATTGCTTGGATACAACGTAAAATTTTATCAAATTTTTTAAATATAAATTACTAAATCAAACTATACAAAGGATAGAATTCCGTTAAGAGATGCGCCCATCGACGCACAAGTGTGATGATAATGAGCAAGGGTTCTGCACTTCGATGAGTGCGGGTAAAAAAGTTAGTCCATGATAGTCAGCTCAGAGTAGGAACTTGAACATAAGAACACTAACAGGTAAAGCTAATGGAGATGGTGGATACTATGATTAGAGAAAAGTAAATATAATATGTTTACAAAGACTAAATAGATAGATAAAAGACATAGAGAAATAGATAATACAAGATATAAATTATATTACACTAAAAAACATAAAAATATAAATGGAGTAGGAATAATTATAGACAAGAATTTTAAGGAATATGTTGTTAAGGTAACTAGAATAAGATCATATTATATTACTAAAACTTATAATTGAAAATAGTATAATTAACATAATTACATATGCACTACAAGTAGGATTAGACCAATAAACTAAGACATAATTTTGGAAAGGTATAGATGAAGTAATGCAAGAAATACCAAAAGAAGAAAATATATATTTGAGAGGAGATTTTAATGGACATAGGTAAACAGAGGGATGGATATGAAATGGTATATGGAGATATAGATTTGGAGATAGGAATGAAAGCCGGCGTGAGCTTATTAGATTTTGCGTATGATGATAACAATAGAAAACACTTTTTTTAAAAAGAGAGATAAATATTTAATAACATTTAAAAGTTGATCTAATAAAAGTCAAATAGACTTTTTCTTAACTAGAAATAGATAAAATAACATGCAAAACTGTAAAATTATTTCAAGAAAAAGTTTAACTTCATAATATAGGATAATGGTAGCAGACATATGGATAAAATAAAATCTAGAGTAAAATGTAAAATTATTAATCCAAAAATTAAATGGTGGAAGTTGAAAAAAGAAAAACTAGAATTATTTAAAGAAAAATTCGTAAGAAAAATGACTATGATATAAATAGTGATCCCAATTTAACGTAGGAAAAATAACTAAATGCATAAAAAATATAGCAAAAGAAGTTCTAGAAGAATCAAAAGAAGTAGGACTAGTAGGAAAGAAAACTTGATGGTGGAACGAGAAAGCTGAGCTGCCATCAAGTTTAAAAGGATAAACTACAAAATTTGGCAAAAGGCTAGGATAAAGAAAGTCTTAAAAAGTATAGGGATGCAAAGAAAGAAGCTAAAAAAATAAGTAATGTCAAACATAAAGCTTATGATGAATTATATAATAGACTAGATACAAAAGAAGGTGAAAAGACTCTATAAACTAGCAAACTAAGAGAAAATATATTAAGGATGAAGATGAAAGAGTCTTAGTAAAGAAGAAGAGATAAAGAGCGATGAAAAAGTTATTTAAAAAATTATTAAATAAAAATAATTTAGTAAATTAAAGGTAGAAGGATGTGATAACCTAGGAGTAACAAATGAACATAATTTTTTTTGTAATTTAGTATGCTTGAAGTTAAAAAGTTTTGAGTAAAATAAAAAATGCAAAGGTATTAGGACTACATGCATCTCTATTAAGGTTTGTAAAAGCTTAGTAGAAATTAGAGTCATGTGGTTAACTAATTTATTTAACAGGATTGTAGCAACTAAAAGAATGCTGATCATATTAATATCAAAAATAAAGGAGATATCAAAACTGTGCAAATTATAGAGGGATTAAGCTAATATGTCGTACAATGAAATTATAGGAGAGAGTAATAGAAAATCAAAAGCCAAAACTTTGTTGTTAAATAATCAATTCAGATTTATGCCTGGAAGATGACCATGAAAGTTATTTATTTATTAAGAAGTTTAATGAGAGGTATGGAGAAAAGAAAAAAAACCCTCATATGGTCTTTATTAATTTAGAGAAAGCATATAATAAAGTACCCAGAGAAATAATATAGTAGATTTTAGAGAAAAAAAGAGTTACCAAAAGGTATATACAATTAAAAGATATGTATGATAGAGCAATAACTATTGTCAAAATAATAATAGAAAAACTAGTAAGTTTTCAATTACTGTTTACATCAAGGATCTACCTTAATTTCGTATAATTTTGTATTAGTTATGGATGAATTAACCAAACATATTCCAAAATGATATCCCATGGTGTATGTTATTTGCAGATGATATAGTGTTGATTGATAAACTAAATCTGAAGTAAATGCTAAGCTAAAGATTTGGAGAGGCTTTAAAATATAAATATTTTAAGATTGTAGAACTAAAACTGAATACATGAAATGTAATTTTAGTGAAGTACAAATACAAATGAAGAAACAATGAGATTGCAAGCCAAGAGATATCAAGGAGTAAAAATTTAGGTATTTAGGATCAATTATCTAGCAATAAGGTGAAATAGGTGAAGGTGTGAATCATAGAGTTAAAGTAGTGGATTAAGTGGAGAAGTGCTCTGAGTACTGTATGATCGACACATCCCATTAAAATTAAAAAAAAAATTTATAAAATCGCTGTTAGGCCAGCTATGCAATATGAATAGAGTTTGGGCAATATTAAAATAATATGTAAATAAATTAAGTGTAACAGAAATGCATATGTTAAATGGATATGTGGTAAAACTTTAAAGATAAAATTAGAAATAAACATATAAGAGAACTGATAGAGTAGCTTTAATTGAAGATAAAATGAAGAAAATCGATTGCGATGATTTAGACATATACAACGCAAACCTTTAGATGCTCCAGTTAGAAAGAGTGATCTTTTAACAATCCATGATAAGGATAGAGGTAGAGATAAACCTAAACTAACATGGACAGAAATAATTAAAAAAGATATAACTATTTATAATTTGAATGTCGACTTAGTCCTAAATAAAGCAGAGTGGAGGAAGTAGATTCATGTAGCCGACCCCATATAGTTGGAAAAAGGCTTAGATGAGTTGGGTTTTCCTTCGTATTAATTATTCTTTCTTTCAAAGCTTTATTAAAATTTGCATTTAATGCAGTGGTATTGTAGCTATATTTTTTTTCTAACATAGGTTGGGTTTGAAATTCTACAGTATTATAAAACACGTTCTTGTTTGCATTTTTGACAGTTCTCGGCCTTTCCAAGGGTATTTTACTGGCAGCATGCTTTTACGTTGCCTTCACCCATCTCGTGTTACCTTTTCCTTTCTTATACTTTTAAGAAAAAAAGCAAGAGGAGCCAAAGGGGATTCCATTTATCACCTAGAAGTCTTAATTTTCGGATTGTAGCCATCAAATTCACCCCTCATGTGCATCCCTGGTGCCAGTACGCTGGAAACAAAAGCAATTTCAACATGAACAAAAGCAACCACAACATATCCTGGTAAAGCAATCCACTTCCTTCTGCTAGTTTTTACTGCATATAATGTTATTATTCTCAACACAATTCCAGAAACAAAGAGGCATGAGTCCTGACGAATATCACAGATCTCCATTATACAACACTGAGAGGCCTAACTTTTTATACTTTAGGCTGGCATTCAGCCCAAATTTTTTCATTCTGTTGAAGAACCTAGAACCAGAGCCTCGGCCTTTTTTGGGCTACTTGGGCTGGAGGAACAGTGTGGACCTTTCACAATCCAAGTAAAAGATGGCGATGAGTATGTGCCACCGGACAAGGGACAGCTGGTGTTGCCAAAATTTTATAATAATTGGGTTAGGTGAGTGTACAAAGGGCCATGTAAGCACTAGTCATTCCATAAGACAGTCTAGGCAAGAACATCTTATCCACCTGTGTTATAATTACCTATCTCACCATCATCTAGAAATCAAAGCCAAAATCTGTGGCTGCTGAGTAAAGAGATGTGATGCATGATTAGTTAAGAAGAGTATATCTAGATATAATTTATTGTTGATGGCTCATCTATACAATGCGTAGGCATAGCCTAATGGGGTCCATGAAGTTGAGCTCTTTTCCATGAAATATTCTCATGAAGTTAGTCTCCAAAGCAATGGAGCTAATTGAGAAGTCTCTTCTTAGGAAAAGCCAGGATGACATCTCCTGTGCTAGCTGTTGTGTGCCTGGATAAAGTACTCTCTAACTGTTCCTCCATTTCATCTTGAACACAGACAGTACTACTAGAATTTTACAAGAATTGTTATTCTATAGGTAGAGAGAGCTTGCTTAGTATACTTTGCTTAATTTAAGAATGTCTTTGTTGGCCAAGTTCTGAAAACAGAAAGCAGCTGTGATGAGCGATATGAAGGCTCAAATGGTGCAGACTCTTTACAGTTAGAACTTATATTGTCGCCTAGTGGTTGGATTGATACGAGTTCGTCAAGGACTTGATTAACATCAAGCATGAGCTGAAAGGAAAAGTTAAAACTGGCCAGCCCGAGATACTAATACCTTAAGGTTGACATGGTAGAAAACAAATTAGGTGGCATGGGGTTAACAGAACAGCCAGTGTATATACAAAAGAATTAACTGCCAAAATTTAAACCAGTACATTAATTCTTTCTCTCTAGCTTAAAAAGTTGAACGTAGTGAATCATTCCGAACGTGCCGTGTCAAGTGAGGTACCTAGCCTTGCTTTAAAAAAAAAAAAAACAACAAGAAAGGAACGCTAACCCCTACTCTTGATTTATTGTGCATAAGAAAATGAGTGAGAGCTTTGTTTCCTTCATCACCCCTCCAAATCCTTCCACCGAGCCTCGTTTTCATCTCCCTCCCATTAATTCATATACCCCAAGCCAACGAACGTTCCCTCCGCGTTTCCTCCATGTAGAGGTTTACAGCCTCAAAACACCTAATAATCTCGCACCACATGGAGAAAGTCCCCTGGAACATCTCCGACGACCCCGACGAGGCCTCGTTCACATCCTTGGCCCAGCAAGCCAACGACGAGCTCCCAAACTGTCCCACCCAACCCCGCCTTTCGACCGACCCCAACTTCGAATTCTGCCGCTCCGGCCCAACGTCCCCATCCCCGGCCGACCTCTTGTTCTCCGACGGCCACCTCTTGCCGCATTCGTACCCCATGAACAACCCCACCAGAAGTAGCAAGAGCTCATCAACATCATCATTATCATCACTTTCATCAAACGCTGTGAGCAGGAGCAGCAGCATCAGTAGTAATTCTAGCGGTAAAAGCAGTGGTGGCGGCGGCAGTGCGCGGAGGCGTTCGAGGAAGAGCAGCGAGAGCGTGTCGGCAGCTGTGCCAAAACGAGTGCCGTTTCAGCTGCCGGGGCCAAGCTTGGCCGCGACAAAGAGCGGCTCAGGAAATTGTAGAGCGGTGGTGGGGAGAGCGGAGGCAAGACCCAAGAAGGAAGCAGGGAAGCAGCAGAGAGGTTTGTTTCGGTGCATCGTATCGGCGTGCCGGGAGTGCCATGCGCTGGAGCCATCTAAGGTTGTGGAAACCAGCAAGAATAAAAGCATTGCAACGTTAACCTAGATGAGGAATTTGTGCACGCAAATCATCGTTGTTTGAAACCGTTCTAAGTTTTGCATGGTTAACAGTTTTTTGAGTCTTTGCGAGTGGTTTGCATTGCCTGATCATGCCTTTGTTTGGTTCATATTTTCATCTTTCTGGTCCTAAAGCTTTTGCAATTGCCTGTCAAGTGTCAACATCCCAAGGGGTGTGCTACCAACAGCGCCCCTGTTCTCCTTGCGGCTGAAACAAAGCCGCCCTCATGTAACACCGGCATCGTATAACTCCGAGGCTTCGATCAGATGAGATGTTTACTCATAGCCATTAAATGGGATGTTTTCTGAAAGAACAAGATAAAAGAGAGACGAGTTTCCTAGTTTTGGCAAGCAAATGTTAGACTTAATTTACTTAAACATAATTACCTCCAGCCATTATTATTTAATGGTGGTAAGGAATCCGATCTTCCTGTGGACTGCACGGGAGATCTTCCTTTCTTAACGATCTCGATTGATCTTCCCTCTTCTTCTCGATGGATCGGTCTTCTAATCAACGAGCTCTCGCATTCAGATGGTGTATGCCTTCATGATTGCTCTTGATTAGGGACTCAATTCCAATGCCTCCACTTTTAGGTTTCTCTCTATAGAACCTTAAGATCTCTCTCGAGAACCTTATTCTGAAACTTTAGGATCTCTCTCGAGAGAACCTTAAGATCTCTCTCGAGAACCTTATTCTGAAACTTTAGGATCTCTCTCGAGAGAACCGTATTCAGAAACTTTAGGATCTCTCTTGAGAGAATCGTGTTCTGAAACCTTAGAGAACTCTGTGTTGAAACCTTAGGATGGGTTCCTATTTTATACCCTTTTCCTTCAACGCTTGCCCCATCAAGCGAGCGCTTAGGAATTAAGGGAGGGGGGCTGTTATCACTTTAATGGGGGATACGTTGAGTTAATAAATTAGGACCATTAATAAGGTATGTTACTACATTCTCCCACTTGGTCCGTATATTTTATCAACACTGAACAAGAAACTAAATACATGAATCATAGCGATAGGTCCTCTATAATTGAGTATTATCTTCTATGTATTACAATGCATTCAATTTCTTTATCACCATTCCAAATGTGACAACATAACATAATGAATAAACCATATGTTTATTCAGAGTCCAAAAGAAAAGTTTGTCATTTCTCAAAAGTCATATAACGTGTACACCTGAATGAGAAATAAACAAACGTTTGAAATAAGAGTTTCATTGTACAAATTGTTATCAATACAATTATATCATGGAACCAACTCCCATTCTTATCACATGATCCTTAAACTTCTTAATTGGCATGCCTTTAGTCAAAGGATCAGCTATCATCAATTCAGTGCTAACGTGTTCTATGACCACTTTATTCTCTTTAACACGTTCTCTTATGGCTAAATACTTAATGTCGATATGTTTACTTCGACTACCACTCTTGTGGTTTTTAGCCAAAAATACAGCAGCTGAATTATCACAGTACAATTTAATTGGCCTAGTAATGGAGTCAACAATTCTAAGCCCTGAGATGAAACTCTTTAACCATACACCTTGCGATGTAGCCTCAAAACAAGCAACGAACTCTGCTTCCATAGTAGAGGTAGCAGTCAAGGTCTGCTTTGCACTCCTCCATGATATGGCTCCACCAGCTAACATAAATACAAATCCTGATGTTGATTTCCGAGAATCAACGCAGCCAGCAAAGTCCGAATCTGAGTAGCCCTCTATCTCCAAATGATCAGTTTGTCTATACATGAGCATGTAGTCCTTGGTCCCTTGAAGATACCTCATGACCTTTTTAGCAGCTCTCCAATGGTCTAAACCTGGATTACTCTGATATCTTCCCAACATTCCTACTGCAAATGCTATGTCAGGTCTTGTGCAAACCTGAGCATACATTAGGCTTCCAACAGCTGAAGCATATGGAATGTTGTGCATCTGTTCCCGTTCAAGTTCATTTTTAGGGCACTCGTTCAAAGCGAACTTGTCACCCTTCACTATAGGTGCAACACTTGGTGAACAATTTTTTATCCGAAATCTCTCCAAGACTTTATTGATATAAGTTTCTTGAGACAATCCCAAAATGCCTCGAGATCTTTCTCTATGGATCTTAATGCCAATGACATAAGATGCCTCACTCATATCTTTCATATCAAAATTTTTAGAGAGAAATTGTTTCACCTCATGTAGCAACCCTTTATCATTGGTTGCAAGTAGAATGTCATCCACATATAGGACCAAGAAACAAATTTTGCTCCCACTAACCTTCTGGTATATACATTGATCAATGATGTTCTCTTCAAAACCAAAGGAATAGATCACATCATGAAATTTTAAATACCACTGACGTGAGGCTTGTTTCAATCCATATATGGATTTCTTAAGTTTGCAAACCAAATGCTCACCATCACTAGAGGAAAATCCTTCAGGTTGTTTCATGTAAACCTCTTCCTCTAGATCTCCATTAAGGAATGCGGTCTTCACATCCATTTGATGTAACTCAAAATCAAAATGAGCTACCAATGCCATAATTATTCGGAGAGAGTCTTTCTTGGATACAGGAGAAAATGTCTCAGTGTAGTCGACTCCTTCCCTCTGAGTGAATCCTTTGGCAACGAGTCTTGCTTTATATCTCTCAATGTTGCCTTGTGAGTCTTTCTTTATTTTGAAGATCCATCTACATCCAATGGCTTTTACACCATCAGGCAACTCAACAAGATCCCAGACTCGATTAGATGCCATAGATTCCATCTCTTCTTTCATGGCATTCAACCACAAGTTTGATTCCTTAGAACTCATGGCTTGTGAAAACGTTTCAGGATCATTTTCGGCTCCAATGTTATAGTCAGATTCATGTAGATACACAACATAATCACTAGGAATTGCTGATTTCTTTATTCTAGTTGATCTTCTTAATGTTGTGTCAATGACCTCTTGAGGAGTATCTTGCACAACTGATTGTTGATGAACAACACGATCTTCTAGATTACCATCAGCTTGTGAAATCTCAATGACTGGTTGTTGGGCACTTAATTGAGTTTGAGGAGTGCTATAAATAACAACCAATCCCTCACTTGAAGTGGAAGCTGGAATAACTGAATGATCTTTCTCAGAAGAAGCCAAATACTGAGATTGATCACTCCCACTGATCAAGTCATTCTCAAGAAATTTTGCATTTCTTGATTCCACAATCCTAGTGCTGTGAGATGGACAATAAAATCTATAACCCTTGGACTTCTCAGCATATCCAATAAAGTATCCACTGATAGTCCTTGGGTCTAGTTTCTTTTCTTGTGGATTATAGACTCTTACTTCAGATGGGCATCCCCAAACACGTATATGTTGCAGACTCGGTTTCAACCTTTAAATAACTCAAATGGCGTTTTGGAAACAGCCTTGGTTGGAACCCGATTCAATATATACGCAGCAGTTTTAAGAGCTTCAGTCCACAAGGATTTAGGTAACTTAGAGCTGACAATCATGCTCCTTACCATGTCAAATAATGTCCGGTTTCTCCTTTCAGCTACACCGTTTTGGTCAGGAGACCCTGGCATGGTGTATTGTGCAACAATTCCATTTTCTTCAAGAAACCGAGCAAACGGACCAGGTGCTTGTCCATTCTCAGTGTATCTACCATAATATTCTCCACCTCTATCTGACCTCACGATTTTAATTTGCTTGCCGCATTGTTTCTCTACTTTTGCCTTAAATACCTTAAAGGCATCTAATGCTTCGTTCTTATTATGAAGTAGGTAGAGATACATATATCGTGAATAGTCATCAATAAATGAGATGAAGTATCTCTGACCATACGAATCCATATCTGGGCTACAGATATCCGTATGTATGATCTCCAGTATTTCCGAACTTCTCTTGGCATTTTTCTTGGACTTGTTGGTTTGCTTTCCCTTTATGCAGTCCACACAAGTGTCAAAATCAGTAAAATCAAGAGTATCAAGTACTCCATCTTTTACTAATCTTTTAATTCTCTCAATGGAGATATGACCTAATCTCCGATGCCACAAAATAGAGGAATTCTCATTTATAACACATCTTTTCATACCAGTTTGGGCATGCATCACATTATAGGTGGTATTATTTTTCAGATTGATTTGGAAAAGATTGTCTGACAATGTACCATTCCCAATAAGCTTAGATTTATAAAATAAATCAACAGAGCTTTTATTAAAATTAAAGGAATATCCTGCTGGTACAAGCCTTGACACTGAAATCAAATTTCTAGAGAAACTTGGAATATAAAATGTCTTTTCCAAATCCAAAACAAAACCAGAATGTAAAATAAGTCTGCACGTTCCAATTGCTTCCACATGTGAACCCATCTTGTTTCCTGAATAGATGCTTTGTTCACTTCCCAATGGTTTCCTTTGATTTAGAAAACCCTGCAAGGTATTTGAAACATGGATTGTAGAACCAGAATCAATCCACCATGTGTTATGACATATAACCAAATTAGATTCATGACATACGAATGAGGTTAGAGTACCTTTCTTGTCAAGCCAAGCTTTGAATTTGAGACAATCTTTCTTTATATGTCCTTTCTTCTTGCAAAAGAAGCACTTGGACTCCTTCTTGTCTTGCAAAAGAAGCACTTGGACTATGGATGGATACTTTACCCTTTCCTTTGAGTTTGGCTTTGGGAGCTTTAGTCTTTCTGTGAGTGACTAAATGTGCACTTTCTCCCATTTCTAAAATCAGCCTCCCTTCCTCTTGAACACACATGGTCAGAAGTTCATTAATTGACCATTTGTCCTTATGTGTATTGTAAGATATTTTGAAGGGACTATATTGCTGTGGGAGTGAGCTCAAAATAAAGTGCACCAAGAAAGATTCTGACATCTCAACCTCTAGGAATTTCAACTGAGCCGCAATGTCCCTCATCTTCATGATGTGCTCACGCACACCTCCAACCGTAGTGAGCTTCATTGATGATAACTTTGTCATTAGGGTGCTAGCCATTGCCTTATCTGAAGACTCAAATTGTGCATCAATAGCCTTCAGAAGTTCCTTGACATTTTTGCACTCAGGAATTGAACCACGTATACTAGCAGAATTTTAGTACGTATGAACATCATACTGAGGCGATTGGACCGTTCCCATCGTTCATACGCAGCAATCTCAGCCTGAGTGCTAGTAGATGTAACCAAATGTGGTTCATCCTTCCTGATAGCATAGTCAATATCCATGCACCCTAATTGAAGAAGAATTCTCTCCTTCCATAATTTATAATTATCACCACTTAAATCGGGAATGTCACATTTCATATCAGAAATATTAACAGGCAAAATAGCTGCATAAAAAATAAATCATGTTCATGTAATTGAATTTGAGGCATATAACTGATGTCATGTTTTACCAATGTAAACATGCAATAACATGAATCAATAACATACAATAACTACCTGTGGGCTAAGTTATTATACTCAAATAGACTCATTAGCTTAATGATGTGACTAACAAATTATATTCCTTTCTTAATTCCTGTGGGTAATTAAGAAAATAATTTGTTATCGCATCCTAATTAATTATATTAGTGCAACAAAAATTCCTGTGGGATAAGATTCATTACATTAATATAATTAGTCACAATTAATGTCATCTAACCTTATGTGATCTTTGCAACTCAATATATAATTTTGATTAATCAAAGATGCTGTGGCTACTCCTCAATTAATCAACATCATATTGATCACATGACATTATATGCATATAGATTAACCAATTTAGCATGATTATTAGGTAGTGATCTTAATCAACGTAACATTTCCAAATCAAGATCCGAGTTAGTCAAATTGGCCAGGCCAGTGAAAGAGAAGTGGGGGTCCCCCCGTTGCTTTCCTTAGGTCAGTCAACGGAACCAATTAAGTAACCACAATCTCTTTACCTTTCTAGACACCAAATGACCAATCAGACCTTGAAAGGATTTGCACTGTGATTTTTACACTACCACCAAATTCATGCATAGAATAAATCTAGTATGCAGAACAGAACATTTCAATATCTATTTAATGAATTTTAAAATTATCATCTTAAGAAAAAAATTTTGTTAATTAAAACACGTCCGGCCGTAGCTCATTATTCCCTTGGGCCAGTCTATGCAAACCACCGTAGGCATAGAGACTCAGGAGGCGTATTTTAATACAAAAATTTAAACTCAAGAAACAAATGATAAAAATAAATCATGTTACATGATTTAATAAAACATTAAACAGATAATAAATGCATTTAAAATCCAACCAATCCATATTTTAAATCCCGTGAGAGAACGGAAAGACCATAAGCGAGAAAAACGAAAACCGAAAGTTTTCTCTCCCTTTTTTTTTTTTTTTTTTTTTCACCGATGTGGTTATTGAAGCCACGTTTCCGCTGCATTTCTCCTTTAGTTTTTCTTTTCTTTAATGCTACGTTTCTTTTCTTTTTCTTTTTAATGCTATCTCTTTAATACCATAAAAGAAATATGGGAACCTTTAATGCTAGAAAGAAATCTTTAATAGAAAAGAAAGAAGCCGTGTTTCCGCAAAATCGGGATCTGAAATAGGTTTAATGGTTTCTTTCAATTCCGTGATCAGAACTGATCGAAACCAACCTGAGATCCGAAAAACTAAAAACGGAAAACACGCGGCATTAACTGCTTGAAAAGAGAAACTTAATAGAAATCATCGCAAAATAAGGCAGAGGTTTTAACCTCGCTCTGATACCAAATGTTAGACTTAATTTACTTAAACATAATTACCTCCAGCCATTATTATTTAATGGTGGTAAGGAATCCGATCTTCCTGTGGACTGCACGGGAGATCTTCCTTTCTTAACGATCTCGATTGATCTTCCCTCTTCTTCTCGATGGATCGGTCTTCTAATCAACGAGCTCTCGCATTCAGATGGTGTATGCCTTCATGATTGCTCTTGATCAGGGACTCAATTCCAATGCCTCCACTTTTAGGTTTCTCTCTATAGAACCTTAAGATCTCTCTCGAGAACCTTATTCTGAAACTTTAGGATCTCTCTCGAGAGAACCTTAAGATCTCTCTCGAGAACCTTATTCTGAAACTTTAGGATCTCTCTCGAGAGAACCGTATTCAGAAACTTTAGGATCTCTCTTGAGAGAATCGTGTTCTGAAACCTTAGAGAACTCTGTGTTGAAACCTTAGGATGGGTTCCTATTTTATACCCTTTTCCTTCAACGCTTGCCCCATCAAGCGAGCGCTTAGGAATTAAGGGAGGGGGGCTGTTATCACTTTAATGGGGGATACGTTGAGTTAATAAATTAGGACCATTAATAAGGTATGTTACTACAGCAAACATTTAGGTGATACAGAGAAGAAGAAATTCGTTCTTCTTCTCTTCATTCTTTCCCTCACTGCCTTCTCCCTTTATAGGCACCGCGGCCCAGGGGTGTGACATCTCCGGGGACTCTTGTAGCCCCCCGACGATCCTCGTCCGAAGTTTCCGCTGCACTGCCGTGAAACAGGTGAATCCTCTGTTCCACGGTTACCGTGATACCAACAGGGTGTATATCTAGAAAATTATAGTCAGTGAATGTCTTGCATCATGAAAGAACCAAAATATTCATCCAAAGAAGCATGTGGTTGAGAGAGATTCTGGCATGTATGGCCACCTGCATGTAGACTTCAACCGAAGAAAACAAACACAAACCAACCTGAACTTTTTTTCTGCAATTATAAGGGTAAATCAATAAATTTAAGTAAGATTACACGATGAGTTTGGCACCAATATTGGCCACAAGACCTGGACGTTGACAACTAGATCCCCAGGTTGATCCTTTGGGATTCTGCAGACCTTTTGAGCATGGTCGTTTAGCATCAAGCTTGGAATACTTCTTCAAGTGATGAGAACTCAGTGGAGACCCTACACATCCTGCCTGCAAACAGGGCAAGAGCCATGTCTCACTAGCCACCTATCTATGCAGAGCGTGTGAAAGAAATGCCTACAAAGAGGTAATCTTCTTGCAATCTCTCCATCCTTGAAATCCTGGAAGAAGGAAAAGAGATGAAAAAAGTCTCAATCTGATAGCATGCAGTTTTATAAACAAAAATAAAATTTTTTATAAAACATATTTAAAAAAAGATTTGAATGGTACACTTATGTTAACTCTTTGAGAAAAAGAGAGAGAGAGAGAGCTAATGATTTTAAAATTAATGATAGACAATTCAAATTTAAGATCCAAATGGTATATATTTTAGTGACCTTTAATCTATGCATAACGGTGCTTAAAAAATGAATGATTATGCTAGTGAAATGCATATAATAAGGTACATAAATTGAAAATTAACTTTGCATTTCATGATCTATTCATCTTAAAATATGAATAGATTTAAATTCACTGAACTTTGATAATTAGATCATTGTAAAATATAGTATTATGTATTAAAATTATTTATTTGCACACTTACTTGCCAATTAGATTAGAGACCTCCAAATATATTAATTTTCATTTCTATGCATTATTTTCAGCACATATCATGTTCAATATTTGGATTTTAAATTTAAATAGTCTATGATTGACTTTGAATTATTAACTCATAAAGTGTATAGTCCAAGTTAAAAAAAAAAAAAAAAACGCTGGTTAACCTTATAATTGAAAATGATCAAAGAAATAAGTCACCTAGACCCAATAAACAATAGGCAAAAGACCCCACAGATGGTGCAGATGCCTTATCATGCATGCATGTGCCATTAATTATGCTCTCATGGTATCATCGATCACAAAAGATCTATAACAAATTGGACTATAGCTATGTCAAGGCCATCATATATACCTGCAGGCAAACAGCACAAGAGATCGACTCCCTGCATGAATCGATGCTGCCACCACTGAACTCAAACTCAGGCAGACTCTTGACGATATCTGGCAACAGACCACTGGTTCTACTGATGTCGAACAGGTCTGCAGTCTCCCCATTACTAGCTTCAATTGCACTAATCTGAGATCAAGGTTATTTTAGCTATCAGTCATTAATGTCATTAACATTTGTTGGGATAGTGTCATGAAGTAATTATGTAGGCAACTACTTGTTTCTTTCCACTACTACTTACTTGCCACTGGTATGCTTTTAGCATTGCTGGGCTCACCCACTCTTGGAATATCTTCCCATTTACTAGACTGCCAAATATGGCCACCTGCATTTATTTTTTAAAAAAAAGTAAAGTAAATCAATCAGTGTGGATAGTGACCATAAATCTTTCAGCAGCTATTCCTATCCTTATTTCTTACAGCTATGTGAATTATGAAAGTTCGATAAGATATTTTGGTTCGAACTTAGGTGTGGCTCATTAGATGGGGCTTCGATTTCGCTTTATCTCTCACTTTGTCACAGCCAGGCATAGATGGAAGCACTTATATACCTGCTAACTGATTCAGCACTGTTTGTTCTACCTATGCACACTAACAATAGAGGTCTACAAACTGGACCCAATTAGTGCCAGTGTTTCCAGCAACCGGTCCAAAGACTCCAGCGTCATTGCAGGCCAAAGAGAACCGCATCACATGAAAAGGATCGTATATGGTTATGCTTCAGAAGTTGGAAGTACAATGTGCAGCTGGAGATATCTGATCAGTGATCACATCACCTAACTATCATCAAAGGAGTATTTAGTTTGGCCCCATTAGGGGAGGGTGGCCCCACTAATAATCAGTGATTGAAAAAAGATTTATTTATGCGAGCTCACGGCGGTGTAAGACTTATGAACAAGCCTCTTAGCATAGGCTTGCACACGAACGAATCATCGTACCTAATGAAGATCATCCTGCATCGAAAGCAGTGTATAAAGGACTTTTTCATCAGCTATGAGATATCCTCTGCCACCATTAGCTTGGTGATGTGAACTGACGCAATTAAAGCCAAAGAGATGAAGAGAGGTTTAGATCGAAATGATAATGTTGTTCTGACTACTAACCTCGGATTGCAGCTCTCCTTGGAGGCAAGACTCCAGCACCTCTAGGGACAGGACCGCGCCCGCGACCGCGCCAATGCCCGCGCCGCGGAGCAGCCCCGTCTCCGTGGTCTGGCCCTTGAGAGCACCTGAAATCGACCCTATCAAGGCTCCACCTGCGGTCCAAATCCAGTAGTCCAGTAATTGCCCACCCAATTAAACTTCAAGAAGAAACAATCAAATTTGAAGATGGCATGGGAAACACTGAGATCTTTGGTTATTAGATGAATCTCCCCTCTCCATTTCAGCAACTCTTGGAAAAAACCCTTTGTTCTGCTTCCAGTCCCCATGCATATCATGCCAAATTATGCAGTGAAATTTGAAATGCTGTTGAATGAATGTGCTACCATAGCTTTCTTTGAGGTGCAAGTTAGAACGTAATGAGTAAACCAATATGTTCTTAACGGAATTCAGTTGTTGCATAGAGCAAAGAGACAAACAGCAGAGGCAAAGAGAGTTCTTACCCGCTGCAAAGAAGCAGGTAAGGCTTGCAAAGGCTACATTCTTCAAGGTATTCAAGCAAAATCCAGCTCCAAAACCACAAAGCCTCCACCAACGGCCATCCATTTTATCAACCTATAAATCTCAGAGAAGTAGAGAGTGTCTCTTCTACTCCTTCAAGCCTGCCTTCTCCACAGCCCAATAAAACCTCCTCGCTTATATAGAAACCGAGCACATTAAAAAACTTACGATAAGTAGAGAGAAGCTCCTTCACTCCTTCAAGGCTGCTTTCTCCACAGGCCAAGAAAACGTCCTTGCCTGCATTGAAGCCAAGCAAGCCACAGGGACCCAACCCAACAAAAAGCCAAAACAAAAAGTTAAAGTTCCAAAGAAATGCAAGCAATACATATCCATTGGAAAACGTGGAAGAACAAAGGAGCAGAGCCACAAGCTACGGCGAGAATGAGAGAGCATTTAAGAGGGGAGAGAGAGAGAAGAGAGAGTAGGCTGCTACCACTGTGGTTTTGCCAAGTTCCTGGGGGCGTGCCCGAACCTTGGGACCCCAAAACCAGAGGCCCAAAGCAGTGGGCTGGTAAGGAAGCGTTAGCTGTCGAGATGAGTCGTTTGGTACTTGTCAGAGGGTGCGTCACTGCGTCCACAATTGGATTGGCCTCTTCAATGGCATTCACACTTTCAAATGGGAGTAGGCAGCAACTGCCACACTCGTTCTCGCACTCCCTCTCTCTCTCTCTCTCTAGTCTCTCCCCCCCTCCAGAACTACTAGTATTAAATTGGCCTTCAGATACCAAGATATCTTCTCTGTCGTTGGCACTCATCAGAGCCATATTTTGCGGCTTGAAAAACACTTTGTACATCGCCCTCGGTGCAGCAAGATCTACGTGGATTGTACGCCGCCTCTTCCGATTGATCCACGTGGCTCCCATGTAGCCTGACACGATGGGACAGAATAGCAGGAGGATAATGTTACTTTTTGATCGTACATCCATTAAAAGTCGTTCAGCCTTTATCATTGTTGTGAAGACGAAAATGCCCTTTCCCTCCAGCCTACTTCAACTCGCCATCTTATTTGAATTTTGCTGATAAAAAATCGTAAGGTTCTGGGGTGTCGTGGGTCTTGAACTAGGGGTGTCATGGGTCTTGAACTAGGGGTGTCATGGGTCTTGAACTGGGGTGTCGTGGGTCTTGAACTGGGGTATCGTGGGTCTTGAACTGGGGTATCGTGGGTCTTGAACTAGGGGTGTTGTGGGTCTTGAACTAGCGGTGTCGTAGGTCTTGAACTGGGGTGTCGTGGGTCTTGAACTAGGGTATCGTGGGTCTTGAACTGGGGGTGTCGTGGGTCTTGAACTGGGGTGTCGTGGGTCTTGAACTAGGGGTGTCATGGGTCTTGAACTGGGGTGTCGTGGGTCTTGAACTGGGGTGTCGTGGGTCTTGAACTAGGGTGTCGTGGGTCTTGAACTAGGGGTGTCATGGGTCTTGAACTGGGGTGTCGTGGGTCTTAAACTAGGGTGTCGTGGGTCTTGAACTATGGGTGTCATGGGTCTTGAACTGGGGGTGTCGTGGGTCTTGAACTGGGGGTGTCATGGGTCTTGAATGGGGGGTGTCGTGGGTCTTGAACTAGGGTGTCGTGGGTCTTAAACTAGTGGTGTCATGGGTCTTGAACTGGGGGTGTCGTAGGTCTTGAACTGGGGTGTCGTGGGTCTTGAACTAGGGTGTCGTGGGTCTTGAATTGGGGTGTCGTGGGTCTTGAACTAGGATGTCATGGGTCTTGAACTAGGAGTGTCATGGGTCTTGAACTGGGGTGTCGTGGATCTTAAACTAGGGTGTCGAAATCTAGCGGTCGCTCGATGGTTGGGTCCAATCCTTGATGGCCTTGACAGTCGCCTCCTTCCCGAGCTTGGGGACCTCGACGACCACCATGTCCTGCCGGGCATCCAGCGATGGCCCCGTGTACGCACACATGTTGGGATTCTCTTTCAGGATCTCCTCGGTCAGGTACATGTAGCGCTTGCGGATCATCGACTTATTGCCTGCCTCAAATCAAGTCTTTGCAACTTCAGTAATATATATATATATATATATATATATATATATATATATATATATATATATATATATATAACAGTTATAATGAAGAAACTTAGAGACCATGCACCACTCACTATGGATCCAAGTATGATGACAATTATGTTCATGTTGTCATTTTCTCCCTTGCCTTTTTATTTAATTAGGTGTAACTTGTGTGAAAGCTAATGAAACTAATAGCCATGTTGTTTCTTGTCTTAATCTTAATCTACATTACAAAGGCACGATTCTTGAAGGAATGGACTCCACAAATTTGCATTCTCTTTATGACTTCTCCATCCCACGCTCTTTATCTCTCTTTTTACAATCGAAACTAAAAACAGGAGCATGCATGGAAGTTTATCACTTTATTGAACGTAAATAGACGTACGTATAGTATGGCCATATATATATATATATATATATATATAGACTTACACATTCTCTTAAAGCAACGATGCCTACGGCTGCGCAGTGCAGGACGAGGACGATGTCGGGCGCCACGGCTTCTACCTCAGCAAGAGCCTCCCGGAGGTGATGCTGCACGCCTTGTCCAGGAATCTCTTGAACAAGACCCACGACACCCTAGTTTAAGATCCACGACACCCCAGTTCAAGACCCATGACACCCCTAGTTCAAGACCCACGACACCCCAGTTCAAGACCCACGACACCCCCAGTTCAAGACCCACGACACCCTAGTTCAAGACCCACGACACCCCCCGTTCAAGACCCATGACACCCCCAGTTCAAGACCCACGATACCCCAGTTCAAGACCCACGACACCCCCAGTTCAAGACCCATGACACCCATAGTTCAAGACCCACGACACCCTAGTTTAAGACCCACGACACCCCAGTTCAAGACCCACGACACCCCAGTTCAAGACCCATGACACCCCTAGTTCAAGACCCGACACCTCAGTTCAAGACCCACGACACCCCCAGTTCAAGACCCATGACACCCATAGTTCAAGACCCACGACACCCTAGTTTAAGACCCACGACACCCCAGTTCAAGACCCACGACACCCCCAGTTCAAGACCCACGACACCCCAGTTCAAGACCCATGACACCCCTAGTTCAAGACCCACGACACCCCAGTTCAAGACCCACGACACCCCCAGTTCAAGACCCATGACACCCCCAGTTCAAGACCCACGATACCCTAGTTCAAGACCCACGACACCCCAGTTCAAGACCCACGATACCCCAGTTCAAGACCCATGACACCCCTAGTTCAAGACCCACGACACCCTAGTTCAAGACCCACGATACCCCAGTTCAAGACCCACGACACCCTCAGTTCAAGACCCATGACACCGCTAGTTTAAGACCCACGACACCCTAGTTCAAGACCCACGACACCCCCGTTCAAGACCCATGACACCCCGAGTTCAAGACCCACGACACCCCAGTTCAAGACCCACGACACCCCCAGTTCAAGACCCATGACACCCATAGTTCAAGACCCACGACACCCTAGTTTAAGACCCACGACACCCCAGTTCAAGACCCACGACACCCCAGTTCAAGACCCATGACACCCCTAGTTCAAGACCCACGACACCCCAGTTCAAGACCCACGACACCCTAGTTCAAGACCCACAACACCCCAGTTCAAGACCCACGACACCCCAGTTCAAGACCCATGACACCCCTAGTTCAAGACCCACGACACCCCTAGTCCAAGAGCGTTTTGATTCTTGGAATGCGATAGAGATATCTTGCTGGATGTGGACCGGAGAGCGGCAGACAACCAAGATGAGGATCAAGTATCTGGAGGCGGCGCTGAACCAGGATGTCCGCTACTTCGACACTGAGGTCCGCACCTCCGACGTCGTCTACGCCATCAACGCCGACGCAGTCATCGTTCAGGACGCCATCAGCGAAAAGGTGGTCTTCCAGTCTTCCATTTCCGTCACATTACCTACCTAATCTCTCTTTCTGATGGTTAGCTTTCTAATGCTGGCAATGGTTTTTGGTCAGCTGGGGAATTTTATCCATTACATGGCCACTTTTGTCTCTGGCTTCGTGGTTGGGTTCACCGCCGTGTGGCAGCCCTCGTCACGCTCGCCGTCGCCCCCCTCATCGCGGTCATCGGAGGCATTCACACCGCCACATTGGCCAAGCTATCGTCCAAGAACCAAGATGCCCTGTCCCAGGCCAGCAACATAGCAGAGCAGGTGAGACCTCAATCCGTTTGCTCAAATGTCTTTGAACTCCCCGGCACCATCTGCGATTCTTCACTCTCAGTTTACTCCATTGGCTCTTCAGGCATTGGATCAAATTAGAACTAGTTCAAGACCCATGACACCCCTAGTTCAAGACCCACGATACCCCAGTTCAAGACCCATGACACCGCTAGTTTAAGACCCACGACACCCTAGTTCAAGACCCACGACATCCCCCGTTCAAGACCCATGACACCCCCAGTTTAAGACCCACGACACCCCAGTTCAAGACCCACGACACCCCTAGTTCAAGACCCACGACACCCCAGTTCAAGGCCCACGACACCCCCAGTTCAAGACCCACGACACCCTAGTTCAAGACCCACGACACCCCAGTTCAAGACCCACGACACCGCTAGTTGAAGACCCACGACACCCCTAGTTCAAGACCCACAACACCCCTAGTTTAAGACCCACGACACCCCTGTTCAAGACCCACGACACCCCAGTTCAAGACCCATGACACCCCTAGTTCAAGACCCATGACACCCCAGAACCTTACGATTTTTTATTAGCAAAATCCAAATAAGATGGCGGGTTGAAGTAGGCTGGAGGGAAAGGGCATTTTCGTCTTCACAACAATGGTAAAAGGCTGAACGACTTTTAATGGATATACGATCAAAAAGTAACATTATCCTCCTGCTATTCTGTCCTATCGTGTCAGGCCACATGGAAGCCACGTGGACCAATCGGAAGAGATGGTGCAGCCCACGTAGGTCTTGCTGCACCGGGGGCGATGTACAAAGTATTTTCCTTTGCGGCTTTACACAAGTTAGTTGTCCCAAATGACGCTAGACTTGCAGTGATCTTCTAAATTTTAGTTTCTTGCCAAGAAACTGAGGAGTGAGCCAAGACTCGAGGACGAAAATCTCCACAAGGTTGGTTATTATATTCGAGTAGTTCAAAGGTTAGGAAGGAAAGAGAAGCATTGAGGCTATATTCAAAGAAAAAGGGTGCTCCAGTGCAGCTGTCGATTTTGAAGTGACGGTGACTAAAGGCAGGGGCCATTATAGAGGGGACACTATTATAGTAATTCATTGGCTCCGTCAGATCCAATGCGATTATTTACCTTATTATTTTTTAATTTATGATATTCATTCTTTTCTGTAGAACGTTCACTGCATCTAGATACCTCACATCTATAGAAAAACTAATACTGTGGCAGATTGAATCGCCGCCAGAATGGCTTACCACTTGAGTTTTTAGAGTTGGAAGCTAGGAGATCCGTATCCGCTTGTTCTAACACAAATTTTGCATTCTGATATATTGAATTTGACTCACCCTAAAATAATGTGATCACTCATTTGTACTAAAAAAAAAAGACAGGAGCCATGGCACGAGCACTGAATATCGGACATTAAATGAGTATGGAAAAGTAAAAGAAAATGTGTTCATAATATGACGAAGGCTAATATGAACTATGAACGGGTGTAGAGGAGCATCTAGATTGAAAGGTGTTAGGTATTTTATAAATGAAAGGTGATATATATGGAAAGAAAAGGTCATCTAGATAATTTGTTGGAGGCTTGGTTGTAGGTCTCATTGTCTCCTCTTTTTAAGAGGCCACCTAGCCCTAGACAAGCTTCGATGTTTATACCTGGATATATTTTAATTTAAATCACTTTATTTATTTATTTGCACTAAGGTCGCATACATGGAAATATGGTCAAAAGTAAAGAGAAAGCTTTTTTTTTCTAAATTTTTGAATGAAAATTATTTATTATATTTGTAAGATATAATTGACTATGTGACACACTATATGGTGTGAGGAGGATAATGCGCTACAAGTATCATGGCACCATCCAAACTTAACTCTAATTTCTTCCTAAAAAAAAAAAGAAAATTAAAAGAAATTAAAAGGTTCATCTATTTATTTAATTTATAAACATGTGATTTTCTTCTAAATTGAAATCACTTTATCAACAAATTTAACACAAATCCTTTTGAATTTGTACAAAGAAATGAATAATAGATTTTTCATGTTGTTTGTTGATGAATTTATTAAATAGAGGTTTCTTAATGTTTTCACTAAAACAATTCTTAAATTTTAATATATCTATAGTTTTTTGTCAAAAGATTAGGCACAAAGGTTGATTATATTAAAAGTATGAAAGTGATTTAGAAAAAGATTTAACATCAGTCTTGTTTTATAAATAGCATAGTGCTTCAAACCATCTTTGTTTAAAGTTAGCGACAATTGAATAGCCAAAAGGATATGATGAAGACATGTAGCAAAATAATATAAAGATAAAAGAATACGATGAATTGATTATCAAATGGTTTATCTTGGATTACTATAGATATTCCAAAGTATTGGTACATGATAAAGAACAACAAATGATCTTAAACCATAATCAATAAAAAAACCTAATCCTCTAGTTAATGCAATTAAACCATTACAAACACCTATAATAAAGGATTGGGGCCTCTCTTCTTTTAAAACTCCAAATTCTCTCAGATTCACATTTTCTAAAATATTTTATATTCTTGATTTTCAATTGTTATTTAGGAGTCTTTTTTATTTCAAATTTTTCGTGTTAATGTACTAAGAAGTTTTATACTTTTAATTCTTGACAATAACCATTGAGTCTTATATATATATATATATATATATATACTGAATTCTCTCAATAAAATTGCATGAGTTGATGAATTGCTCAGCTGATTCTAAACAAAAAAGAATCTTATTTATTGATAAGTTTTAAAAAAAAAAAGGCATCAACAAATTTATCATTCAGTTTCTACCAATATTTTTTTTTTTTTTTTTTGATTCAGCTTGCAAGATGTTTTAGTATTTATCGATAATAATTTTTTTAGAAAATATTGAAAAGCAGCCACTCTAATTTAAGCTTGTGTTGTTATACTCTCTAAAATATGTGTCCGAGAAAAGTCCTGCAGTATTTTGTGAAGGGCATGACAAAAAAAAAAAAAAACATAAATTGCACATTTTCCGTAGCCTTAGCTGGTCTCGTTTGAAACGTTCTCTTTGAAACGTTCCAACTCAAAACCCCAGCAGCCTACATTGGTTCTATCCTTTCGCTTCTCCACCAAAATCAGGCTCCAGTTCTTTCGTTGGTGCTTGTTTTGTTACTCGTGATGCTTTTAACTAGACTTGCTTGAACCAAGCTCAGATCAAACTAGACTTCAAATCGGATTGCCATCGGATCAGTGCAAATCTCACCAATCTAAGCAAGCAACGAGACAGCCCAAACCTACTTCTGCGTTGCTGCAGCGTCCGTCCTGCCATGAATCCGACTTCTCAAACCAAGATGCAGCAAGCGAAGAGCAGCTGCAATCCCAACTACATGGCCCCACCCCATATGCCAATCAAAAGAAGAATTAGCCACTTGATACAATTATAGTTTCTCTTAACTTTTTTTGGATTGGGGAACGGAGGGAGGGGAAGGAAATAAAGAAAAAAATATCATAAATTATTTTGTTTTGAAGAAAGGTGAAAATTAAAAAAAAAAAAAGGAGGAAGAGAATTAGAGTGGTCAGTTTTTCTTGTTTCTTTTAAATTTGTTAACTTCCAAATAGATTAAGTTGGGAGAAGAAAAAAATATTTAAGTCATATTTTTTAAAAAAATCAAAATATTCTTTTATTTTCTATTTTTCATTCATTCTTTCTTACATTTCATTTCCTATTTTGTATAATTATCACATAACTCTTTTCCTTTCTTTTTTTTCCTCTTTATTCAAACAAGATAATTAATATTACATTTCTTTTCCCTTCCATTCTTTTCAAACAAGAAAAGAATAACAATTCTTGCTTTTCCTTCCTTTCCCTTCTATCTATTTTCTTTTTTTTACTCTCCATTTTCTTTTTCTCCAAAATCCAAATAATAATACTCAGTTATGGCGATCCAACCGGCTCCTATTTCTAAATGAATTTGAAAACGACTTTTACACTGCGTGTGATGCATCATGCGCATATGCACATAATTTTTTTTTTTTTGCACAACATATGCGGCTATATATATATGCACAGATCAATCATCACATATTATGCGTGCATCTTTAGACCATAAAAAGTTTTTGAATGAATTTTGAGCCACCTATGGCCATAACCAAATCTTGATTTTCTTGGGCTAGACTTAATTCCGACACAAACATATATGTAGCCAAACCGGAGAGCACGATCCACCTTTAGGTTATGCTTGGTGTGGATTACAATGTTAATTACTGTCTTTGGTATAAAGGTAATACAACAGTAATATTGATTACTATATTTGGTATAACAAATAGATTACTAGTCATATAACATTAAATTCTCAAAATACTCCTAAATTAAATTTATTAAAAATTTATATATTTGATTTAAAAAAATAACATTTATAAATAATAATATTTAATATATATATATTATAAATGATATTGGAAGCGATCAGTAAAGATACTAAAGCCATTAAGAAATTTTGCAGCTTGCCATGAGGAGATCCGTGGCTCGACTCCGTGTAGAGGGTTTGGCTTGGAACCTTCGACATGAAGATTCTAGCGAGATTGATAAAAAAGAATGCAAGCGAGAATGATAAAAAAAATTAATTTTATTAAAAATAATTTATTAAATATTATATCTTTAATAATTTAAATTTATTTAAAAAATAATTTAAATTATTTTTTATAAAATAAAAAATAATTTTACTTGAAATAATCCAGATTATCACTCCAAAAGATTATCATTCACGATACGCAGCAAATATAGGTAGGGGTGCAACTTGGGCCGGGTTCAACCCGAACTCGGTCCGCCGAACCCGAATTTCAACAGTGCTCAAACTCACCTTTGCTCAACCCGAACCCGAAATATCCGGGTTTAACCCAGACCGATTTAAAATTGGTCCGGGTTCGGATTGCAGTCAACCCGACCGGGATAATTCGAACCCGTTAGAACTTATTCAGTTATTCTCAAATCTCAGCCACGACCCACGAGGCCCACGAATCGCTCCGCTCGCCCGCTTGGCGCTTGCCCTCCCCTCTTTCTGGTTTCTCAACCCTAGCTCCCGAGTCCCGCCTCCCATTCGTCGCCGCCGCTCGCCTTGATGACTTCGTCGGACCTAGGAGCTATATAGCCATTTTCGTCGCCGCTCGCCTTGGTGACTTCGTCGGACCGGCGAGCAACGAAATCCCAGGTATTTTTTCATTTTTATTTATCTTCTTTTTATTATTTCATCATGAATCCATGAGACCGTGATGCTCTGCTCATGAGCGCGGTGCCAGGCATTTTTGCTGTTCCCCGCTTGTTAACCGTAGCTAAACTAGTATTCCAAAAGCCAATACACTGAGGAAATATAGGCTATATTGAGGGGTAGAATCATCATTGCATTGATAACCGTGCAAAGGGGCTAAGATCAGCCCCATCCCTCCGCCCGCTACGATATGCCCCCAAGGAACAAGCTAAACTAATGTGGTCCGGCAGGCCATGCAACCCATGACTCATTTTTTCGAGTTTTCATAGCCCAACCTTTCCGAACTACCCATAACTCAACCTTCCCCGAGCTACCTAAAGCTCGGCCTCTCTGAGCTCCCATAGCTCGGTTTTTCCGAGCTACCTATAGCTCGGCTTCCCCCAAGCCTCCCATGGCTCGGTTTCCTCGAGCTTCCCATGGCTCATTTCCCCGAGCCTCCCATGGCTCGGCTTCCCCAAGCTTCCCACGGCTCGTTTTCCCCGAGCCTCCCGCGGCTCAATTTCCCCGAGCTTCCCATAGCTCGTTTCCTCGATTTACCGATGATCTGTTTTTCTCCGAGCTACCTATAGCTCGGCTTCCCCCGAGCCTCCCATGACTCGGCTTCCTCCGAGCTTCCCATAGCTCGGCTTTCCCCGAGCTTCCCGTAGCTCGGCTTTCCCCGAGCTTCCCGAAGCTCGGCTCCTGTGAGCTCCCATAGCTCGGCTTCCCCGAGCTACCTATAGCTTGGACTTCCTGAGCTTCCACAGCTCGATTTCCCTGAGCTACCTGTAACTCGGCTCACCTTCCCCGAGCTTCCCATGGCTCGACCTCCCCCGAGCTTCCCAAAGCTCGGTTTCCTCGAGCTTCCACAGCTTGACTCCCATGAGCAATCCGCGATTCAACACTCACCTCCGTGAAACCCGACACGGGGGAGCCTAGGCCCATCATCACAGAATCCCAAACAAAGAATCATATTGAAGAGTGGTCTAGGACCTAATATAACTACCTGGGACCTACGCATCTATCAGATCTTAGGCCATCAAAGAGCTCTCCCAGCCGTCGATCCCTCAACGAACAAGATACGGATCCCACCGGCCTTACAACGGCCTGATTCGATTCATTCCCATATCCTAACAACCTTCGAACCTTGCAGAAGGTGCTTAAGATCCAGGTCATTACCTATAAATACGACATCCCTAGATTCTCTCAGGTATGCGCTCACGGCCCCTAGCTTACTCTCACAACTCACTCACTCTCCTTCACCGCTCATCGGCGCTCCCCGAGAGCTCTCGATTGGCCATCCTTGGAGGGACTCCCCAGAGGGATCCTTCTCCCCATTTCTGTTGATCGTCGATCCCCGCTGACTTGAGTGTCGGAGGGTCTTCCACGGAGGGCCACCCCCAACGCCTCTCGCGTGAGGACTTCTATGCAGGTACGCCCAGGAGGAAGCCCAGATCTGAAGACCGGACGCGCCCGAGTCGGAGGATAGATCCCGGCGGCAACAGATTGGTGCTAGAGGAAGGGCCTCAAGTCCCATCGAAACTTGAAAAAGGAGACAAGGATCTTGATCTGAAAGAGAACCTCTCCAATGGTTAATCGGAGAAGGGCAACTTCTGAAGCCCAGGACCAGGTCGCCTCCCAAAGACCTGATCCGATGAGCAACGTGGCGCCACAGCCGCCACCCATCGAGACCCCATCGCCGCCAGCCATTCCGGTGACCCAGGACCAGTTTGCCTCACTGATCTAACAGGTCCAAGCCCTGACTCACATAGTGCAGGAGCGCCTCGCAACCGCCCCTGCTCCACGCCTCCCTAAGGAGGACGCTGCCCCTTTCTTTCCGGCCACCACCTCCTCCTCCGATCCGCATGGAGTCGCGGACCCCCAGTCCCGGCCCAAGGGGGACAAACCAGTCCCATGAGCTGGCTACGACAGGGATCCCCCAGATCTCGACGGGCCCGGACCCTCTCCCCAGTGTCCTCCCGCCATGATTCGACGCCGTCCCTGCGCTCTCCTTGCCCAGCTCCTTCTCTTACATCTGAAGAGGAGATCCGTCGACAAATCTGGGAGATGCGTCAGGAGCTAGACGCCGCCAAGCAGGCCCATCCGCCCCAACCCAAGGCGGAGCAGGGCATCCCTTTCTCCAAAGGGATCATGGAGGAAGTGATTCCCTCCTATGTCAAGTTACTTTCCATCGAGCCCTACCACGGCTCTTCTGACCCGGATAATCATCTCAGCAGCTTCCGGTCAATAATGATGTTCCATGGAGCATCTGATGCGATCCTCTGCCATGCCTTCCCTTCCACCCTCAGCGGATCTGCCCGAACCTGGTTTAACGCCTTGAAATCAGGTTCCGTTGATTCATTCGACGAGCTGAGCCATCTTTTTATTGGCCAGTTCGTCATTAGCCGCCATCATCGGCGGAGATCCGACTCCCTCTTCGAAGTTAAGCAGAGAGAGGGGGAGTCCTTGAGGAATTACCTTGGCTGCTTCAACAAGGCCATGCTGGAGGTTAACCACCTTAATCATGAGATGGCTATGTCTGCCCTGGCTGGGGGAGTCTTGAAGGAGAGCGACTTCTACCTGACGATGGAAGTCAGCTACCCCCCAAACCTCTCCGATATGATGGCTCTAGTAGACAAATACGTCAGGGTCGAGGAGTCCCGGAGAGCTGCCCGCGTCGAGCTGGCGAAGAAGAAAGAACCTAAAGGTTCCGATAGGAGTCGGCCCGTTCGTCAGCCGAGCCCGCCTCGTTGCCTGAGAGCTCCCCTGCCGCCGCCAAGAAATCTCTCCCGGAGCCCGCCCAGACGGTTCGACCGCTACACTCCGCTAACTGTGCCCAGGGCGCAGATCCTCATGGAGATAGAGCACCAGCTCCCCCGACCAGCCCCTCTCTGAGGGAACCCAACTCGGAGGGATCCCACCAATACTGCCGCTATCACCGGGAGCATGGCCACGACACTGAGGAATGCTGGCAGCTAAAAAATGAAATTGAGAGGCTAATCCAGCGAGGTCGACTGAACCAGTTCAGGAGGGCACCTGAACCAGGGCAAGGAGGTGACCGCCAACCCGAGCCTCAGCAGCCTCCTTCTCCTCCCAATCCGCCCGTGATCGGCCATATTAACAAGCTCCAGAAATGATGACGAAGGATCGGCACCAAAGAGAGCACGAACGGGCGAGTTCTCCTTCTCCGAGGATTTTCAAGGGATACAGTTCCCGCATGACGACGCACTGGTTGTATCCCTCAATTTAAATGACTATGATGTAAGCCGGATCCTCGTTAACAGTGGAAGTTTCGTGAATGTTTTATACCTTGATGTGTTTGCCAAGATGAGACTGCTCATAGAAAACCTCCGAGCCGTGGACTCCACCCTAATGGGGTTCACCGGCGATGTCATCGTCCCAGAAGGGGTTGTGACCCTAACGGTTCGGGCAGGAACCTGGCCCCTTGTGGCCACTGTTCACACGAACTTCCTAGTAACTAAGCTCATGTCACCCTACAATGCCATATTTGGAAGACCCGGCCTGATGTCTCTCAAAGCCGTTGTCTCCATCCCGCACTTATCTATGAAATTCCCCACCGGGCGAGGAATTGGTGTTGTCCGAGGGAGCCAAACCATGGCTCGGCAATGTTTTGTCACCAGCCTTCAATCCAGGATGCCTGAAGTTGACGGGCTAGACGCTCGGGAGGACTTCGTCGAGCAACGAGGGGAACCAGCCAAAGAACTGGAGGAAGTGTCGTTGGACGAGGCCCATTCCGACCGAACCATAAAGATTGGGTCACTGCTAAAGGGCGAACCTCGGCGCGAGTTGATCAAATTTCTCCGAAGCAATGCCGATGTCTTCGCCTGGTCCGCCTCTGACATGCCAGGGATTAGCCCCAAAGTTCTTGTCCACCGTCTTAACGTGGACGAGATGTACCGGCCTGTCAAGCAAAAGAAGAGGAGCTTTGCCCCGGAACAGCAGAGGGCTATTAAAGAGGAGGTCGATAAACTCATCAAGGCAAACTTCGTCCGAGAGGTAAATTACCCAAACTAGCTATTAAATGTTGTCATGGTGAAGAAGTCGAACGGTAAGTGGCGGATCTGCATCGACTTCACCGACCTCAACAAAGCATGCCCAAAGGACAGCTTCCTTCTCCCTCGGATTGATCAACTTGTGGATGCCACCTCGGGTCATCAAATGCTGACGTTAATGGATGCCTACTCCGGCTACAACCAAATCTGGATGGCCCCCGAAGATGAGAAAAAGACCACCTTTATAACTGACCAAGGTACTTACTGTTACCATGTTATGCCTTTCGGTCTTAAAAATACAGGAGCCACATACCAAAGGCTGGTCAACAAAGTCTTCAAGGAACAAATCGGCCGGAATATGGAGGTATACATCGACGATATGCTAGTCAAAAGCAAAGAGGCATCGCAACACATCAAGGATCTCTCGAAGAGCTTCGCGACACTCCGCAAATATCGGATGAAGCTCAACCCAACTAAGTGCGCTTTCGGCATTAACTCCGGGAAGTTCCTCGGCTTCATGGTCTTCCAGCGGGGTATCGAAGCTAACCCCCAAAAGATTCAAGCTCTACAGCAGATGGCGCCCCCGACGTCAATCAAAGAAGTCTAGCGCCTAACTGGGAGGATAGCGGCCCTTAACTGCTTTGTGGCGGGCTCTGCCGAAAGATACTTTTCCTTCTTCAAAACTTTCCGGTCGGCCAAAAACTTCCAATGGACTTCTGAATGCCAACGATCATTTGAGGACCTCAAGAAGTACCTCGGCTCTCCCTCGCTCCTCAGTAGCCCAAATCCTGGGGAGATATTGCTCCTATACCTGGCCATTTCAGAGGGTGTCGTTTGTTCGATGCTGGTCAGGGAAGAAAACAAAGCCCAGAAGCTGATTTATTATGTTAGTAGGCTACTCCGTGATGCGGAGACAAGGTATAGTCGGATTGAGAAGATGGTGTTGGCCTTAATCACCTCAGTTCGGAAGTTGCGGCCATACTTCCAGGCGCATTCTGTGACGATCCTGACTGACCAACCCATCAAGGCCACCAGAAATGTATCGAATCGATTCTTTTAATGAATAGATCCGATCGCAACTTCGAATATGGAATTCAAAGGGATCGAATAGGAAATGATACTCTGAATCATATAACTATAATGAAATATACGATCAACCAACATTTATCGAATTTGAAAAAGAGTCAGAGAAATGGTTTGATCCTCTTATTTCTCGAACCGAGAGATCCATGAATCGGGATGGTGGTCCACCACCCAGAGACATAAGGGAGAATGACTAAATGGGCCGTCGAGCTGAGTGAACATGATATCCAATTTCAGCCTCGCCCGGCCATCAAAGCTCAGGTGCTTGCCGACTTCCTCCTTGAATGTACCATCCCGGAGGATGGCTCCACTCCTGACTCTTTCGGGGAGCCAAAACCTGGCGCCCGGTGGCTCCTCCATGTTGACGGGTCATCCAACGCTCATCGCTCTGGAGCGGGTTTGGTCCTCACTAACCTGGAGGGGGAAACTTTTGAGTATGGTGTCCGCTTCTCCTTCCCAGCCTCCAACAATAAAGCCGAGTACGAAGCCCTGTTGGCCGGCCTCCGGATCGCTCGCAGCCTTAAGGTGGAAAAACTGAATGCCTTCACCGACTCCCAGCTGGTGGCAGGCCACGTCCGAGGGGAGTTTGAGGCTCGGGAACCAAACATGATCCGATATCTCCAAGAGGTGTGGAGCCTACTCTCCCATTTTCCCGAATTTGAGATTATTCAGATTCCTAGATCTGAAAACGCCCGTGCCGACCTGCTATCTCGGCTCGCAACCGCGGAGTCAATGGACACCGAATAGAAATTCCATCTGGAGACCTTGGAGAGACCCAGTATCGCGGAAGCCAGACGAGTGATGCAGGTTGAAGCCGAACCATCATGGTTCGACCCCATCCTAAGGTACCTCAAGGAAGGGTCGCTCCCGGCCGATCGAAGGGAAGCAAGAAGGTTAAAACTGCAGGCCACCCATTATGTGTTGATCGACAATCAGCTCTACAAACGGTCCTTCTCCATGCCATTGCTCAGGTGTCTTCGCTCGTCTGAAGCATATTATGCCCTCCGCGAAGTGCATGAGGGGATTTGCGGCAACCATCTGGGAAGCTGGTCCCTATGTCACAAGGTGCTACGTCAAGGCTACTATTGGCCGACCATGCAGAAGGATGCAGACGACCTTGTTCGAGCTTGCGACCCATGCCAGAGGCACTCAAGCATTCAGAGGCTCCCCTCCGCCAGCCTGGTTCCCATATCCTCCGCTTGGCCCTTTGCCAAGTGGGGGATGGATATCCTCGGCCCGTTTCCGCTCGCCACGGGACAGCGGAAATTTCTATTCGTCGCCATCGATTATTTCACTAAATGGGTCAAGGCGGAGGCGGTTGCACAAATAATCGAAGCACGGGCCAAGGATTTCGTATGGAAGTCTATCATCTGCCGCTTCGGCCTCCCACACACTATTATTACCGACAACGGCAGCAATTTGACAATTCAAAGTTTTGCCAATTCTGCGAGGAGCATGGGATCCACCACCGTCTTACCTCGGCCGGGCACCCACAACCAACGGAGCAGCCGAGGTAACCAATCAAACTCTGCTTCAAGGAATCAAAGCTCGACTTTCCAGAGCCCGAGGTAGATGGGCGGATGAGTTGCACCACGTCCTGTGGGCCTATCGCACCACCCCGAGAGCACCCACGGGCGAAACCCCATTCCGAATGGCTTTCGGTACGGAGGCCGTCATCCCCGTGGAGATAGGGCTCCCTTCTCTGCGGGTGGAAAGCTACTCGGGGGAAGCCAGCGATGAGCAGCTCCACACCAACCTCGACTTGGTAGAGGAGATCAGGGAAAAGGCTCGAATAAGAATGGCCGTCTACCAGCAAAGGGTATCCCACTACCACGCCTCCAGAGTCAAAGGGAAAGCCTTCTCGCCCAGCGACCTTGTTCTCCGGAAAGTGTCTCTCCAAACCGCTGGAGCAAGGAAAGTTGGCCCCAAACTGGGAAGGCCCTTACCAAGTAGCGGAGATCGTCGGACCGGGACCTACAAGCTGCAAGATCTAGGCAGAAAATCCATCCCTCGGACATGGAGTTCGGACAATCTCCGTAAGTATTATCAGTAGGGTACGCCCTTTATAGGCTCACCTTCTTAAATTTTTGTCGGCACATGTTTTATAATTTACAACATGAATCACCACACATTATGTCATCAAAAATTGTGAAAAGAAACAGGTGCTGCTTACCAATCCTCGGCACGACCGAGTTACCTATTTAAGCAGGGAATCTCCGAACCTCGGCTGAGCCAAGCAACAATTCTCCAAACCTCGGCTGGGCCGAGCAACAAATCTCCAAACCTCGGCTGGGCCGAGCAATAATTCTTCGAACCTCGGCTGGACCGAGCAACAAATCTCTGAACCTTGGCTGGGCCGAGCAACAAATCTCCGAACCTCGGCTGGGCCGAGCAACAATTCTCCGAACCTCGGCTGGGCCGAGCAATAATTCTCCGAACCTCGGCTAGGCCGAGCAACAATTCTCCGAACCTCGGCTGGGCCGAGCAACAAATCTCTGAACCTTGGCTGGGCCGAGCAATAATTCTCCAAACCTCGGCTGGGCCGAGCAACAAATCTCCGAACCTCGGCAGGGCCGAGCAACAAATCTCCGAACTAAAGTCCCGGCAAAAAAGAAGCACACAAACCCCGATTAAAGCCGAAAGGACTTCCGAATAGTCCCTAGAACTTCGGCGGGTTTGAAAAAAAAAGCACGCTGTGCAAAACCACTGACAGACACAAAGTATGTGCCTTTAGGCCTTGGCAAGCCCTACACGGTCGCCCGCGGCCCCAGACAAAAGCCAGGGAATTCCCCCTGTTGCTAAATCCCTAGAATCTCACCAACCAAACGCCTGTCTTGCCCCACAGACGAGATCATGACTCAGCGCGTAAACCAATGAAGCCACCCAGGCTTCCCAACTATTCAAACATAAACGAATGGTTTTTCTTTGAGCTAAACGACGATCTCGGAGAAAAGAGGTTATCAAAAAAGGCCTTTTTCATTGATTGGAAAAGTAAATACAAAAAGAGAAGGAGAAAAAAACAAAAAGAAAGAAAGTGGCCCTCGCAGGGACCTAACATCTCCCGCCAGGTGCAGCCGAGTCTTCCAAACGTCGGGACAGCTCGGCAACTCGTTGGTGGAGAGACGCTATCTCCTCCTTCTGCTGGTCCATGACCCGGTGAAGGGCTTTAGCCTCCCTCACGGAAACGGCAAGGTACTCCTCAACTGCCTTCTCGAGCCGCTCATGGCTTGCGAAGACGGACGCCAAGGACATAGCGTCGACCAGCACGGCGGTGCGGTCCCCCTTGAGAAGCCATATCGGAAGTTATTTAAAGACTAATCGAAAGGATGGTAAACACCAGCACCCCACTCGCCCGTATTTATACCCCTAGGCGGTATCTCGATCCGTCGGTCATAAATACCGACCCATAAGGATTCGCCACGTGTCGTCGCTCTGACGGGCGCCCATAGGACGCGAGGGGTTGCGCCCCTTCCCGAGCAAGATCGGTAAACGTCGATGAACTGTTCGGGAACCCCCCTCCTTCTCTAGAAACGGGTTCCTCCCGATCTGCGGGCCCTCGCAGTAAATGCCCTCAATACTCCTCCAAGCTACCTTAAATTGGTCGCCCTTTGGAAAATGTGAAAAAGAAAGAGCGCCGGCACTGACAATAATTCACTCCCTTGGGAGTGGCCAAATCATAAATGATGGGCATACCCATGCGCCGCCCGTTCCGCCTTGACACTCCTCACCGAGTCTCACAGGGACCAGGTATCATGACTCACGGTGGCGACTAAGTCATCCCTCCAAGCTCTAAATCTCCGAACCTCGCTGGGCTGAGTGACCATTCTTCGAACCTCGCTGGGCCGAGTAACCATTCTCCGAACCTCGGCAGGGCCAAGCCACAAATCTCCAAACCCCAACAAGGTCGAGTAATAAATCTCCGAGCTTCAGCCAAAGTCAAGGAATATGTTCTACCGCCGAACAATCTCCAAATTTCCGTCTGGATTTGGGCGGCTTACGAGCCCCGACTGGATCGGATAGCGCGGAATCCTCATCCAAAAACGAACGAGATGTCCTTACACCTCGTTTCATTACCAACAACGACAACTCCTGGTGCAAAAGAGACAGAAATTAAGAAAAAGAACAAAACTTTCTTTATTTCATCGCCATCAAAACCGATTACAACCGCCTGAGAGGCATTACAAGAGTATTGAAATGCATAAAATAAAGACGGATACAAAACTCGGGCAAACTGCTCCAAAGCAGCTCTGGGCGACTGTGATGCTCCGGCGTCCGGTCCAACAAATCAGACAAACCACGAACCAGTCAGCCTGAGCCGATAATGGGCGGACGACATGGCCCAACCGTTGCGACCAGCTTCGGTTAATAATGATATCTCGGCGACCCAACCGGGATATCAGAATATTCGGAAAGGGTAGATGAGACATTACCCCAAACCACCCAACCGAGGGGCCCTCCGATGAGTAGGAAGGAAGCTCGCAGGCCCCAGCACCAGAGCGCTCCCCAAATCTGGTGTGTACCGCTCCACCTTGCCCAAACTCAAAGGCAAGGTACCTGCGGGCGACACACCGTCACCCCCTCCCCATGTGGCGAAAGATTCTCAGGCGGGCAAGCCTAGGAATCCGGACCAGGGGAGGAGGAGAAATTATGTGAGTCATGGGGAGCCCGCGTACACTTCCTTCCGTACGTCCCCAAGGGGGAACCACAAAGGTCACACAGGAAGCGTATATGTGCGCTCTCCATGCAATCTCTGCGGACCTTCTGTGCGCTCTCCATACGATCTCCGAGTTTCTTCCTTGAGGGCAAGCCGCCCCCGACGGCTCCTTCGTCACCCCAACTGTCCGAGGACAACGACGACTCGCAGGAGAAAAGCTCGGTCCTCTCGCTCTAAACCCTAAATAAACAGGCATTGTGTGCACCTCCATGGTTTACAGTAAACAAGAACTTTGGGATGGCCCAACACAGCCCTCTTTTCCCCTTTTTATAGGCGAAGACGGACCGGAACAGCTATCAGAGTGGAAAACCCCGGACTTAAAACGCCAAGCCTACGCCACCACATGGCCTCCTGAAATGAAAACAACGCCCCCCAATGCGCGCCAGGCGCGTCGCCCGAACCATGACGCATGCCAAAAGATTACTTCTGACCCCGGATCACGAGCTTTTAATGCATAAAACCGTCGCCGACCTTGCGGATACTGGCAGATCCGGGAGATCGTCCTGCGAAAATGACATCCTCCAATGGAAACGAGCACTAACATTGCACCCAAAGCAACCTACGTTGGAAAAGGACAACATAATAAAAGCTCGCCGAAATTGTCAGGCGACCTTTTGCTGGCCGCAGAACCGTACCACCTACTTCGGTGAAACGAGAACCAGCCCGCCTTGGAAAAGACAAAGTATTGGCAGGGATGATAAATAGATGTGAAGGCGAAACCCTCTCTTACCAAAAAGAATAAGGAGATAACAGCGATGATTCAACGAACCCCCAGTTCGGGGACCAACTCCCCTCTTTTTGTCGAGGGTGCAACCTCAGTTTGATCACCGATAAAACGGACTACCTCGGTCCCGGCCGAGCTACTTTGTCCCTCGGTCCTAGCCGAGCTACCTTGTCCCTCGGCCCTAGCCGAGCTACCTTATCCCTCGGCCCTTGCAAAACTATTTCATTCTTCGGACTTGGTCGAACCACCACGTCATTCGGCCTAAGCCGAGTTAAATCGTCTCTCAACCTCCTTTTATACCAGGCTACGTTGTCGCCCGACCTTTTCGTCGAGACAATCCCTATGCCTTAGCCTCTACTAGGATGTTCCTCCAAAATTCGAGACAGGAAACCACCCAGGGAAGACAAACAAATAAAAAATGGTTGACCCATTTATTGATTTCCAGTCAAACTACAAGACAAAAGAAAGGAAAAATACACATAACCTCTACGAGTCACGACTTGGGATCAATCCCAGCATCTCCTGTAGCGGCACCAGCAGGGGCGTCACTTGGCCCTCCCTTCTCGAAGGTGTCACGCCGAGGTACCTTGGTAGCCGCATCGACTCCCAGAATAGCTTCAAGGTCGACATCAGATATTTCTTATACTCGTCCTCCTCGACTCCCAGGGTGCATGCTTCATAATGCTCGGCCTCCAGGCAAGACAGGTCCAGGTCAGGATAAGCCTGGGCAACCTTAGCCCGCGCCTCATCTTCGCCAAGCTGAAATGCATCGGCACAAGCCGCCCTGCGTTCATCGGTAAATTCGGTAGATTTCTTGTACTCCTCCACCGCCAAAGAGGCCGCACATTTGCCTCAGCTAATTGCTTCTCCAGTTCGGAGATCCTTCGGTGCCTCGAGGCCGCCTCTTCTCCGAACGCCGCTAACCGCCCCTGAAATTCCTGGCTCACCCTGTCCAACTGCGGGCAAAAAGCCAAGTAAAACGAAAGTCGAAAGACCAGGATGAGTAAAAAAAATAGCGCCCTACCTGTTCGCCCCGCCGGGCTAGCTCGCCCTCCAGTGCGTGACCCTATTGAGAGCCCTAGACTTGGCCGATTGGTTTTGACGAAGGCTCTCTTCTAGCTCGTCCACCCGAGATTGAGCATCCCCGGTCTCTTGATGAGTGTAATCGAGCTCATTAGAAAGTCGAGCAGCCTATTTATCTGACCATTTCAGCCGATCCTTTGTATCGGCGAGCTCTTTATTTAGGCGGGTGAGGTGGTCCTGCTGCCGCCGGCACTTATGCTCTTCCTTCTCGAGCCTTTTGCTCCAGCTGACTTTATCTTCGGCGTGACTGGCTTTCAGCTGGTCCCACCTCTTATCAAAGAATAGTTGCATGGTTTTAACCTTGCTCTCGTGCTCCGCCCTGGCCTGAGAAAGCTCCAGACTAGCCTTCTCGGATTGCTCACGGAAGCCTTAGAGCTCACCAATCTGTATGGTGAGTTGAGAGGCTCTTTCCCTCTCAACCGCAAGAATCCTGGGTCTCCCCAAGCTCCCGCTGGAGTTCACCAACCTGTGCGACGAGTCGAGGGGCTCTCTCCCTCTCAACGAAGAATCCTGCGAGCCTCCCCGAGCTCCTCTAGAGGACCACCAGGGCTCGAGAGAGTTTATCCGTCGACCCCGCCCTCTCCTTGAAGTGATCAGTCTCGTAGCGGGCCCGAGCCCAAGCTCCAACAGCCAGATGCAAGCGCCATTTCATGCCCTCATAATCAGGGCACTCTGCAAAAAAGGATCACACGCATAAAAGACATAGTCAAACTAATCGACTAAAGACCCAACTTCGGTGCGACAACCTACCCGAGATGCGTAGTCTATGGCAATCCTTATGAGAGCAAGATCGTCAATCTCGGAAAGAAGAAAAGCCTCACTCGGCACCCCGGAGCGGCGGAAGGCTATCTCAACAAGGTCCTCCGAATGACCCCCTCCTGTTGAGAACTCTCCTCCCCTTGGAACGCGGACCGTATCAGAGCGGAGAACCTGGCGCTCACTTCTGGGTCGCGTGAGTGGAAGTATGCGCCCAGGGAGCTAGCCAGAGCACCCGCGACCCATGAACTTCTCGATAGGCCAGCTTCCGTCGCCAGGGCCCTCGCTTGAGAAGCTTCGGGCGTTTCGACTCCGGCGAGGAGAGCCAGCCGGAGCATCTCCTTCGCTCGCTGGCACCCCTCCTTCTCCTTCTTCCTCTTCTTCTTCTTCTGCTTCTATCTCCTCAGGAATCCCCTGTCCACAACAGACTTTTCAGGAACTTCTGCTCCCCTCGGAGCCTCCGGTGCCTCGGCGGAAGGCCCTTCACCAGAAAGCCCCCGCGAATTTCGGTCGTTGGTTCGATGGGTTCGACCATCTCCTCGTCGCCCGCTGGCTCTCCTACCAGCGACCCAGGCCGAACCTCAGTAGCCATAACCGCTTCTCCCGCCTCGATGGAAGTGGAAATAGCTCCCACCTCTGCCTGTAACCTCTCCAAACCACTAGCCTCCAATGAGGGAGACCGAACCGCCCCATCTGCGGGGGCCCCCAAACCAACCGGCGTCTCTCCCTCGTTGTCGTCGGACAGAACAACGACGGGAGGGGAGGAAACCTCAGTAGCCTCCTCGAAACCCCCGCAACATCCCGGTCTTCACCCTCGGACAGACCCTCCTCCGGCACCGAAAGATCGTGCGTCGGAACTTCGGTAGTTTCAGCCCGCGGCGACGAGGAGCGCCGACTATCACCGTCTCCCCCGATCCCCCTAGAGCGGGAACCAGAAGGGCGAGACCTCTTCTCGGACCGATGCTTGCTGCTGGAGCCAGATCTCCTGCAGCGCTTTCCCAGCTCCTCCCTTATCTGGTCTGCGAGCGCCGACCTTTCGGCTGTAGGGGCAATATGATTCGCCCGTTAGTTCGCACAGAAATCAAAGATGGAGCCACGCTAAACTATCAACTACGGAGTAATACTCACCGCGAGGATCGACGGGGCTCAATCCGGCCGCAAAGAGAGTGTCCTCTGATAGGAGAACGCTGGCTGGGAGTGCCCGACTGCCGCCAGCACAATCAAATCCCTTTCTCCGAATCGGTCAGCTCCGGGTGCGCCTCGGATCCTTCACGTATTGCCCCCATACCCGAGGGAAACCGAGCCAATATTCCCTTCAACAATGAAGAATCGTGACTTCACTCCTTTATCGACGATGGGTTGTCCGATATCATCTTGAAGGATCTCCGGGGACCAATGTAAGGCCATTCTGAGGCCCTCCGAAAACCAGATTGAAACACACCCTAAAATCGAAAGGGTCACAGTCACTCCGAGGCGTTTGCACAACGAGATAAACCCGATGAGGTTGCGCCAACTGTTGGGAGCCACCATGGTGAAGCATATGTTATAGAACTTCATCACCTCCCGCACCAACGGATGGAAAGGAAACCGGAGACCTGCCCTCAAACTCTCCTCATAGCAGAACGCCCCATCCCCTAATCCATATGTCACCCTATCCTCAGCCGTCGGAAGCAACAAGACAACGTCCAGGGGGATCTTGTACAAGGGCGTATCTGCTCCAGGTCCGCCAAGGTCACCTCCGAAGCCTGGTCGCTTGGGCTCACATATCCTCGATCGCAAGAAATGCTGAGCAAGATCGCAGCGAAAACGGGAAGACGAAGTTCTCTAAAGGAGAGTGAAAAGGGCACTATAAATAAGGATAGCGCCGCCACGACTCCATTTTTCCAATTGAAACCGCCTCAGGGTGAGGGTGAGGCGTCCCAACCTAGGCATCCGGAACTGCCACTACGGGCGCCGTGAAAATCGAGATTTCCCACGCGGCGCTTCCCCAGCCGTTACCTTCGCCCCTAAGGAATGATGGATCCACCTCGGAAAGGCAAGACGACCCCACGGCATTAATTAGGGCATCATTGCGCAGGCTATCAAATACGCATCCCCAAAACCACTTAAGCCTATACTCCCTACGCCCAACCTACGCTTCGAACTAGGGAGTGGGGGGCATGTATTGAGGGGTAGAATCGTCATTGCATTGATAACCGTGCGAAGGGGCTAAGATCAGCCCCATCCCTCCGCCCGCTACGATATGCCCCCGAGGAACAAGCTAAACTAATGTGGTCCGGCAGGCCATGCGACCCATGACTCGTTTTTTCCGGGTTTCCATAGCCCAACCTTTCCAAACTACCCATAACTCAACCTTCCCCGAGCTACCTAAAGCTCGGCCTTTCGAGCTCCCATAGCTCGGTTTTTCCGAGCTACCTATAGCTCGGCTTCCCCGAGCCTCCCATGGCTCGGCTTCCTCGAGCTTCCCACAGCTCGTTTTCCCCGAGCCTCCCATGGCTCGGCTTCCCGAGCTTCCCACAGCTCGTTTTCCCCGAGCCTCCCGCGGCTCGATTTCCCGAGCTTCCCATAGCTCGGTTTCCTCGATTTACCGATGATCCGTTTTTCTCCGAACTATCTATAGCTCGGCTTCCCCGAGCCTCCCATGGCTCGGCTTCCTCCGAGCTTCCCGTAGCTCGGCTTTCCCCGAGCTTCCCGTAGCTCGGCTTTCCCCGAGCTTCCCGAAGCTCGGCTCCTATGAGCTCCCATAGCTCGGCTTCCCAAGCTACCTATAGCTTGGACTTCCTGAGCTTCCACAGCTCGGTTTCCCGAGCTACATGTAACTCGGCTCACCTTCCCCGAGCTTCCCATGGCTCGGCCTCCCCCGAGCTTTCCGAAGCTCGGTTTCCTCGAGCTTCCACAGCTCGACTCCCATGAGCAATCCATGATTCGACACTCACCTCCATGGAACCCGACGCGGGAGAGCCTAGGCCCATCATCACAGAATCCAAACAAAGAATCATATTGAAGAGTGGTCTAGGACTTAATATAACTACCTGGGACCTACGCATCTATCAGATCTCAGGCCATCAAAGAGCTCTCCCAGCCGTCGATCCCTCAACGAACAAGATACGGATCCCACCGGCCTTACAACGGCTGATTCGATTCATTCCCGTATCCTAATAACCTTCGAACCTTCCAGAAGACGCTCAAGATCCAGGTCATTACCTATAAATATGATATCCCTAGATTCTCTAAGGTATGCGCTCACGGCCCCTAGCTTACTCTCACAACTCACTCTCTCCTTCACCGCTCATCAGCGCTCCCCCAGAGCTCTCGATTGGCCATTCTTGGAGGGACTCCCCAGAGGGATCCTTCTCTCATTTCTATTGATTGTCGATCCCTATTGACTTGAGCGTCGAAGGATCTTCCGTGAAGCCACTTTTAACGTGTCTTACATGAGGACTTTTATGTAGATACATCTAAGAGGAAGCCCAAATTTAAAGATCAAATGCATCCGAATCAAAGGACAGATCCCGACGATAATAGCCTATGCAACCATCTTGATAAATTACCTGTTATCAAACGCCCCGACTCTCCTTCCCCCCCGAGTATTTAACAGAGTATCGCCGCCTTACTCCAGTTTTTCCCCGAGTATTTAACCGAGTATCGCCGCCTTACTCCATAAAAAAAAAACGCCAATAGCGGCCGGACGAGAGGATCCCCCGTCGGTATAAAAAAAAACGCCAATAGCGGCCGGACGAGAGGATTAGTTATGGATGGCGATGATGTTACGAACCCTGGTGGCGATGATGTTGTGAAAGCTGATGGCGATGAAACCCTAACGAGGTGAACCTGCGTTAAGTTATGAATATTTTCGATTACTTGATCATCTAATCGTGATATTTTTGGTTTAAAATTGTTTGAGCTCTGATTTTTTCTTTTGGTTTTAACTGAATTAATCGATCAGGGAAGCTCCTCAGCTTGTTGAAATTCTGAAAGAGATGAAGGATGGTTTGGATGCCGTAAGGAGCAAAATAGAAACCCTAACCCAAAAGGTATTTTCTAAACTCGTATTTGAGTAGAATAATTCGAACCAAAAAATGTGTTTCCTGGGTTTTTATCAGCAAAATTTTTTTGTTAAGTTTTGTGCGTTTATTTTTTATTTTTAATCTGGGTTATTCGAAGATTTCTTGGAACAAAATTAGAAATCTATAATGTTTCTTCCACTTTTTGGTTTTTTGTCAGCAAAATACACTGTTTGGGAATTTTGTTTTCAAATAGTTTATTTTGTTTTCAAGTTTTAAGTTCTTTCTTGTGTTCTTGAAATAAAAATTTAAAGGGTTACTGATGGAGAAAACTATATAATGTTGTAGGTAGGATACTTTATTTTGATAGGATACGAAAATCATTCTGATAGTATTGCCGTATCAGAACCTATAGTTGCACATATTTTTTTAAGTAATATTTATTGAGTTTTAGTTAATGTTTTTTTTTGAACCTTGCAAAGTTTTTAGAGATTTGCTAATAAACAAATTGTTGCTCATCAGGTGAGGCAAAAGCAATTCCCAACAGCAGATGGGTTGAGCTACTTAGAGGCAAAGCATTTTTTGCTCTTGAGCTACTGCCAATCCATTGTCTACTATTTGCTTCGTAAAGCAAAAGGACTGTCAATCGAGGGCCATCCTGTTATCCGGAGCCTTATAGAGATCAGATTGTTTCTTGAAAAGGTTTGTCTTTTTTTCTCATTTTCTCTATTTATGTTGCTTTTGAAATGATTCCTTATCATCTCATATTCTTCGAAATAATTATGTAATAGATTCGTCCAATAGATAAGAAGCTGGAATACCAAATTCAAAAGCTCACTCGTGCAGCTGGGAATGTTACATCTGAGAAAACAGTGAACATCAATGCAAAGGAGAAAGATGAGACGCAAGAAGAGGACCCATTGAAATTTCGCCCAAATCCTGATATGCTTATTAGCAAGTCAACCCAGGCTGCCCAGGTGACCATAACTGTATTCATTTTTTAATCCAAATTTTATGTTTTGATTCATTTTTTAATCCAAATTTTATGTTTTGATTCATTATGTGGTGGCATGGTTTGTTGTTCGGACTCTAATTCTCAGATATGGTCAATCCTATTTCTTACTGTGACTGCTGGAGCCCTTTTTTTGGTTGTCATAGCAGTTCGTTGCCACATCTGCACCATCTTTTTTATCATCTCCTTGTGATTAGACTAAGAAACTTAAGACTTGTCTAAATGCATTCCCATGCTAGATGGCACACCAGGGAATCAGGTTTTCAATTGCAAAAGTAATCGGCAATTGAAGACTGGAAATTAGGTTGGGAATCTTGTGATTGCTTAATAAGTCCAGATGCTTTGAATTGCCTGGCTGTCATTGGATGTTCCCGTGAAACTATTCGTTTTAATTGATTTTTATGATTTTTTTTTTCATTTTTTTCTTCAATATTTTTCCTTTTTGAAGTTTCATCTACTTTACCTTAATGCTGCTAACTTGGAGTCAACTTTATATTAATATTTTAGATTCTTTCAGATGCTTGCAGACGTGTGTTCATATTTGTGACTTCTGCTTTTTGCCAATCAAGTATATTCTTTTCCCTTCTTTCTTAATTGTTGAACTACTTAATTGAAATATCACCCACAGACATGATGACAAAACATTTTCTAAATCTTAACAGCTCTTAGCCCTTCAGATTTTGGAGTTGAATTTAAGTTTTGTGATTGAGGAATTTGGATCTATACATGTTTGCTCTATAACACTGCACTACAGGACAATGGAGGTGTCTATCGTCCCCCAAAGTTTGCCCCTACAAGCATGGATGAGGATAAGATAACAAAACAGGAGAAGCAAGCTTTGAGAAAGGAAAGAGAAATATTGCGACAAGCAAAACAAAGTTCTTATGTTAAAGAGCTCATGGATGAATTTGAAGATAGACCTGAAGAGGTAAATATTTGGTTGCCATTCATATTGATAATCCAACTGATGTTTGTATTATTAATCAACTGATCTGTGCTGCAATTTGTCTGTAGGTGAAAGAAATCATTGGAGCTGAAAGCAGAGAGCTTACAAGGTACAAAGCAAAGCGAGAAGAGCGTTCCAGGCAGGAAGAAGAGCTTTTTATTCGTGCGCCAGTTACAAAACTGGACAAAAAGATAGAGAAGCACATGAAGTCAAGAAATGGGTATGCTAGAAATTCTCTATTTTTTAAAGAGGACTGCCTGTTTGGAACTTTTGCTATAGAATACAAATCTGGAGAGAAAGTAATATATGTGGGCAGTGGGAAATAATAGAGAACTTTACATTTAGAATCCACGAATGTGTTGGATGATGTAACTAGAAAAAGGTAAAGGGAGTGACAACTTACAAAAGGACTGATTTAATGAGTGAATCTAATGTAGTAAGAAAAAAAGAATTCAAAAACTTTTATAAAATACATCTTTGTAGGTCTGGACTCTTAAGAACCTTCAAGGGAAGGGTTAATTATTTTTAGATCTTTTTAGAATTCAGAATTTAGTTAAATTATCCCAGATCTAAAATCTTTAGCAGTCACATTCAGCTGCCAATGCATTATAACTAGTAACAACAGATACAATAAAAGGATAATGACAAGGAACGATGTAACAATGATCAATATATGCATAACCCAGCAATGGGAGTTGGATGAGTGGTCACAATAATAGAGACATAAAATTATGTTATAAAGGGATAAAGAAAAGGAATAATGCAATAATGATTAAAATATGCGTTACCCAGAAATGTGAGATGGATGAGCAGTTACAATGACAGAAAAAATGTCATTTTCAAAAGATTGCTTTGGAAGACAATGTGGTTGTTCATGTCTATACCCTTTTCTGTCTGCCTGTTTCTTGTTGGGTTGATGACTCTATATATAATGTGAAAGCCCCAAATCCAGCATGGTCTTTGTGCCAATTCTAAGACTTTTAATGCAAGGAGGATTGAGGAAGCTTATTAGAGTATATTTATAGACACCCACAATTTAATACCACTCTCCCGAACAAAGCATGTGCATTGCATGCGGAGAATAGCAGTACATTAACAATGAAAAGGGGAATGAAAAGAATACCAAACCTTAATATCTTGACTGTCTTGTCCTGTTTTATTTCCTAATTGTTGGTTCAAGAAATTATAGATAATCAGAAAGAAAGCTTGACTGTTGTTGCTCATTCTACTAGTTAAAAAATTGGAAATGCTTTCAAAAATTAAATTCTCTGTGTTCCTTTGTAGGAATATATCCTCAGCTTGCTTGTTACTGTTGTTTTCATTTTCTTTATCTTCCCCTGCTAGCTAAGGAATCTGTATACTTGGAGTGTGGAAAGTAATTAATAACCATGCACCGTACTGTCAAATCTATTACTGAAGGCTGCAATAAATTTCAAATGATCCATATCGATTTGTGTTGCTTATAGAACTTGACATTATTTTCCTCATAGTGAAGTTTTGTTTAACTACTCAGAACTCAATATAATATAGGCATATACAACATAGACCTTTAAATGCTCCGTTAGAAAGAGTGATCTTTTAACAATTCATGGTAAGGATAGAGGTAGAGGTAGACCTAAACTAACATGGGCAAAATAATTAAAAAAGATATAACTATTTGTAATTTAAATATCGACTTGGTCCTGAATAGAGTAGAGTGGAGGAAGCAGATTTATGTAGCCGACCCAATGTAGTTGGGAAAAGGCTTAGATGAGTTGAGTTGAGTTGAGTACATCTTCCCAATATAATGTCTAATTTATTTTTCTTCTTTGGTTGTCATTCTGAATAGGTTATGGCTCCACAATCTGGACTATCTTGATTTCTATAATGCATAAATTGAGATTCATGTAATGTTGCATATATGGTTCTGTAACAGATTGCTGGGTTTGACCGATGGATTCTTCAATGAAATTGGAACATTACCTCTAGAAGAGAAGGAAGACAGCAATACTACTAGCTACATGAATGTTAGTCAGGGAATGAAAAAATATAAGAAGCGCAAGGTATATTGAGTTCGGGGGATCTTTTCCTAAGCTTGCATGTTTTTGCCTTTATTTTTTCTCCTACGTTTAAATGTGTTGCTCTATGTCACTACCACATATTTCATTCTAATTCATCTCAAAATTTAAAACAAGCTGGCCTGTGATTTTATTTTAACTGTAATTGTGTATGTGCTCTTTTGTTTTACTCAATTCTGTGTTACTACATTAATGTAAGAAATGGTTACCATCATTTTTATTGATTGTACATTGATGAATGCCTGCTAATTAATAATAATGTCTTCATGAACTGATTCTTGAACATGCCACATTGGTTTTATACAAATGATGGAGGGCCAAAAAAAAATACAAGAATCTTTCAATGACATAAAAACTTGGGTGGAAAAAGTTTCAAAATTTTAAATTTTAAAAATAAATTATGGGGTTTTATATTCTTAAATTTCTTGCTTTTTCCTTAAATGAGAGAAAATCTAGTAAATTAAATAGCTGAATCGACTGCTAGCTGTCACGCAGGCAACAGACTTAGTACAAGGAAATCAGTATATTTATATTGTCCTATTTTTGTAATATTTGAATAAAATAACATTTTAATATTCCTTGAGGCATTTAAGGCAAATGTGAATGATTAAAAGCACTTTCTGGATTTGCTTTAACTTGTAAAGTTTATATTAACTTTCAGAGTCTAATATAAGTAGCGTGAAACACCATTGTTGTCTTAGCTCAGGTGTGGAGATTGTTGAGCTTCCTCACACATCTCTCATTGGTGCAAGAGCTTGGGCTTTAGATTTTGACGGGAGACTTTGTATCACTTGTTTAATGCTTATATCTAATCTTGTTATTATTCTAATATAAATCTAAATTTCCTTGGGTTATGTGGATGACTTGTGAGGAACGAGGAATGAAGTATCTTGTCTAAAAGAAGAAGAACTAGCTTCTCTCTTTTTAATTTATTTTTCATATAAAACTCAAGACAAAGCCTTGAAACAATGACTGTTATAACGGTTTCAGGCCCTCTTATTTACATTGTTATATACAATATAACAGAGAAAAGATAACAGTTGCTATAACACATCATTTAGCATTATATTGGTCCATTAAACACAAATAACAACTATTATTTTCATTAATATCATTACTCCCAATAAAATACTATTCATCAATACAAACTTTTTTTGTATTAATTCTCCGTTCAAAAGAGATTATACTGTCTGAAAAATAGTGTTATCAAATGAGCAGTGGTTGGAAAACCACCACCATCTTTTTTTTTTTTTTTTTGTTATTGGCCTTTTATCCAGTCAGAATGCTGTTAGAGAAGGCTGTTCTAAAGATGATTATTTTAATACTGAATATAGAAATAGCACCTTTGAGGCAAATAGCAACCTTTATGACCATTATGTTGTTCACTACCAGTTTTGGTGGGGTTCTGTTAATAATGGAATAAAGCAATGGAAACCTTGTTCAAGACTTAACACATCGAAAACGTTGATGTGTTGCTTGTGCCATGTTGAACTGTTATTATTATTTAACATTGAAACCAAAAAAAAGAACTAATACTTGAATTTTATGTGTGTATGTACATGTATGTATGTAAGCTTGTATGCATATATATATATATATATATATATATCATACACACATACATGTATGTAGAGGTTGACTTGGTTGTACTTAAGTGGATCTTCACTTAGATCTAGTCGGTTCAAGATTCGGATGATTAAGGTTCTATGTGATAATTCAAGTTATTGGATGTCACTTGGATGTGATCTATTACTTATAAAATGCTTATACACTAAAAACATGTAATTTAAAGACTTGTAGCTTACGCATCAAATGATAAAAAAGGTGAACAATCTAAATAATATAAATAATGCATGTTCTTTTGACTTCTTGATGTATGGAAAAGGGTCTTTAAATCATATAATTTTGAGTTAACAATTTATAGGTAATATCAATGTGAGACTTTCATCATCTAAATATAGCTTGATCAAATCTAAGCAGAGATCTAATTGAGTGTAGCCAAGTCAAATTCATTTATTTGCGCATACACAATATGAACATATATAAAAACATAGTTGAGATGGTCCTCTCGCCTTCCAAATTAATGATAGGCCATCAAAATTGGAGATTCAATCTGTTGAACATGATTTACATTAAAAAAATGTATGGAAACCAAAATTCATGTGCTTTTATGGTTTAGAGCTTTGCATTAATTTGGGACAAAAAAAAACAAATAGTATCAATTGCATAAGTGTTGTAAACTATATGATAGGATATATAGACTGAAAGCAAAATGATACCGAGGCTTGGTTATGATAGGATATATATAACTTGTGTTAGACACGTGCAGCGCATGGCGAGCACAGACACATAAAAAGCAAGGGTCACGTAGGGTATCTTGAGGCTTGGTTCTTTTTTTTTATTGAAATACCGCACCAATTGCATAAACGATACTGAAGAAAGGAATGCTTGTGTGGTTCTCATCTAATTGATTCATTTTTTCCTTTGCTAAACAAAATGAAGAACTGCATATATCAGCCTCCATGTTGCTCGTGTTTATCGTGAATCCTGTGCATACAGTTTCTATACATACACTGACTGTTTGTTTATCCGTATCCATCGCTAACATCTGCTCTTCTTATGGCAGAGGAAGCACTGATAACCGATCCCGAAAGGAAATTTTTTGTCTCTTACTGCATGGTGCTTGGCATGCAAAGCCATCCATGGAGCTCAAGCTCAAGATTGTGCTGATTGAAGTTCCTTAGAAAGGCCCACAAGTATCGCACCCATGAGTTCAATCATCACACAGGAGAGGCAAGAAAAATCCAAGATGATGTAGCTTAAATGCCAGATGCTAGATACCCCTAATTGTTACCTCGGGGGTAATACTTTGTTTAATTTTAAGAACCTGGGTATTCAGGTTGGTTGCTCTTGTTTGCTCTTTTTGTGCTTTTTGACTATGGGGATTTTTATGTGTTAGTCCTTTAAGTAAGAACCTTTGAGATCTTGTGAATGCATCTCCTGAAGAAGCTTCTCTTGAGGATCAATGATATCAGGGACTGATTTTATTGAAATGTTTTGCGTGGCCCTATAGGTATTGTTTATTAAGGGTCCAAAGATCGTGGCTTTTAACAAATGAAGCTAGCACCTATTAACCAACCACTCCTTGATCACAAACCAGTTTATCAAGAGTAGAGGAGTTTTAATATTTTTGAAACTATATAACTTTTGATGCGCCAGTAGTTTAAATGGTAGATCATGTATTATGGTTCAGCTTCATGTTTGTCTTTCAGGATTTGACTGGATCTAGATGGAAATATATTGTGGTATATCGTAATTGTGCAATCTGATGCGAGATTGATTTTTATTAAGAAAAAGAAATCAATGGTAAGCTTGTGAATGAATAAGAAAAGCATGGGTTGGTGTGGTGATTTGAATAAATTATTCCATCGGATAAGTTCAGGTTTAAAAGATTAAAAAAAAATAGATTACTGGGTGCGGTGGCTACATGGTGTTTGAAATTCTTCTGGCGGCCAAGATAAATGTATTATATTTGGTAACGTGGATGATCCGAAAACTTGGCGGCTGCGTCTTATCATTTTCTTCCCAACTAAGAATAGAATTTGCTTCTGGTTTTTGGATGTAAGTACAGATTACGAGATAAATTATCAACCTTGGAATAAAACAGCCACTTAAATGCTTTTACAAAAAATAAGGAATAAAAATGGGCATAAACATATTCTAGATCAATACATCTATGTATTAATATTAATATAACATAGCTTAGGATCTATGGGGAAAACTCAATATCCTTTTGTTTTTTTTTTTTTTTTTTGTAAATGGCCGTTTTTATTGTAAAACAATGCTCAAGTAACAGATCACATAAAAATTTGAAAGTTACGTAGCATATCAATAATCTACTCAAATCATGCTTTCCATTGATCACATGTTTTGCATTGGTGAATGACTAAGTCTCGTTTAAGCGAGAAGACTAAATGGTCCAACAAAGCCATAAGCATGTTGGCCAATGTAGCATATGATATTTAGCGGTCCACACCAACTCCAGAGCGATCAGAACCGGTAATCTCTCGTATGACATAATCTTACTGCAACTTGGGTGACTCTTGAGACTTGGGCACCATCGTTTTCTTTGGCGTAGCCTTAACTTTAATTACCAAGCAGTCAAGCCCTTCTCAGTTAACTTTAATTAATTTTATCCAGTAAATCTGCTAAAAACCACAATGTATTCAACCCAACGAGGGAATATATATATATATGAAGCCACTATTTTAAGAAAAATACTTGGGCATTTCGGTACTTTAACGAAAATGCATATAGATTTTATTTATTTATTTTATTAATACCCTGGTAGAACCGAGACGGCATTACTTTATAGCATGAAAGGAGAAAGAGATGCACCCCACAAAAATGGGAGGATAAAATTCTAGGAGAAAGGTTGGTATTTGATAAAATATCGCAACGTTGGTTGGGGAAAAAACAAAAGAAAAAAAAA
>UESW01003945.1:1625282-1667936 GCA_900491605.1 Calamus simplicifolius | reverse complement strand
AGACTTGGTAGATTCACTAGGGATAGTGAGCAGATACCAGTCTGATCCAGGTGAAGCTCATTGAAAAGTAGTGAAGACTATCCTGAAGTATTTACGAAATACTAAATACCAATGGCTAATTTATGAAGAACCTGACTTAAAACTTATGGGATATACTAACTCCAGTTTTCAGTCAGATAGGGATGACAACAAGAGTGTGTCAGGGTTTATCTTTAAACTAAATGGAGGAGCAATTTGCTAAAAAAGTTCTAAGTAGCAGACTATGGCGGATTCGGTTTGTGAGGCAAAATATATTTTGGCATCGAATGTAACAAAGGAAGCTGTATGGTTGCAAAAGTTTCTAGGTGAACTGGGAGTACTCCTTCTCTGATGGTCCCATTTTGGTGTACTGTGACAACACTAGAACAATTGCTCAAGTCAATGAGCCAAAGTCCAAATGCACCACATATATTCTGCGCCGCTATCACCTTGTGCGAAAATTGTGGAGCAAGATGACATCGACCTTTAGAAGATCGATGGAAAGAGAACCTAGCCGACCCATTCACTAAAGCCATTGGAATCCAAGAGTTCAATAATTGTAAATGAAAAATGGGAATTAGATTATGTTCCAATTGACTTTAGTCCAAGTGGGAGATGTTGGGAAATGTATCCCAAAGCCAATCATCTAGGCTAGATGATTATGCTCATTGTAATTGTATATAAACTTTATAATAAATAAAAGTATTTTTGGCAATTCATCACATTTATATTTTTCTGTAAAAAGCTTGGTGTGATGAGTCTTTAGAATTACCTTGCATTCGATATAGAGAGGATATATCGAGAAGTTCTTAAAATTTTGCAACCAAAGGATACATTGTTATAGAACGACAGCGTATCAAGTATAGGTTGATGTATGTCATATAGGTTAGTTGTCCTCTTAACCAAGGAGTATGGTGACACTGGTATGGCAACTGTGAAATATGTGATATTTCATTGAACGTGACCCACCTGCGGAGCTCCCTTTGCCAAGGGTTTCGCGAAGGGATATGGATATAAGTGTCCGTCGAACCTGAGATCACTATGGTAGCTGCAAGCAACTCACTATGCTTTAATGCGGAACTACCTGATTTCTAATCTAGTAACGGAAGCTATCTGGGTACAGTCAAGTACTTGTGGAACAGTGGTGGATCAAGATGAATTGACCCTCCAAATAGTTTGAAGTAAATGTCTCACTATGTCTCAACTTAGCAAAACCTTGGCCAGGATAGTTCTTGTGAGGAGTCACATGACTTGTAAGGTTGAGGCACATTATGGATGTGCTGATTAAGGGTTTGTAGTTAAACCCTGAGTCATCCTGAGCATTATGAGATCAAAGGGATGAATTATATAGTAACCATATGCCAGAGGATTTAGATTATTGCTATGTAATCTTCGAACCTATCAGGACATCGAGTGTCATTGCTAGATGGCAACTTCGAATGGTGCTAGAAATGTTCTGGTACTATCGGCTTAGTGTTCGAACCTATGGGGTCACACACCATAGGGATTTTCTTCCTAATCTAAAGGATGATCGATAATTGGTTAAACCAAATATGTTTGGTTTGGGGTCCAATTGGATTGGATTTAATCATGTACTTTCTTTCCTTTTTTTGCATTTGAATTTGAATTTCAAATTCAATTTGAATTTTTTACTGAAATTAGTCTTGTGTTTAAATTTATTTTTTTTAATTTAAATTTAGAATTTAATTTGATCCTATTACGTTGGAATTCAAATTTAAACCTAGAACTAATTTGAAACGAACTTGGTCACTAGGTATCATCTCTAACATTATCTTCCTTGTAATTTTTTTTTTCACTGATGCTCGAAACATCATAGTTAGGAATTTTTCATTCAAAATGATTTTATGAAGAACGTTCTTGTATCAAGGCCAACACGTGTTACAATCCAAAGCAAAATAGCTCACGAGATTTAACAAGCATGAACTTGCAGACAAGATTCTAACAGTTCGATATCAGAGGTGATGGCTGAGATTTCTTTGTTAGAGTGAACGTAAAAGTTGATGCAAAGATATTAGACAAGGGGATCCCTTGTCCCTTATTTATTTTGTGATCTCAGATCTTGACATGCCTGTGAAATAACGCTGTGTATAGTTTTAGGCTTACTGAAATTCAAATCCATTACAGTGGTGCAAAGTTTTGCCATGTAATGCATGCTGATGATATCTTACCTTTTTATTAAATCCTCTTTAGAGGATTGTAATGTCCTGTGAGCCAGTTTAGGATTCATGGGTACGTGCCTAGCAAATCAAAAGATCCATGGGTTATGTATCTGCCTAAGCATCTGCCTTCTCGACGTTAATATCCAGTGGCTAAGGCTGTGTTTCGTGCACAACAAGATTAGACAAAAAGAATAAGATTTGAATAAATAATAAAATATGATTAAAATTATTATATCTTCTATTTGGTAGATATATGATAATAAATCAAATAAGATGTTATATTCTTAAAAAAAGATATTCATTACTAAAATAAGAATAGAAAAAAGGCTAAACTACAGTATTACCGTTGAACTTAGGGATTGTGTCATTTTTATTTCTGAACTTCAAAAAACTGCAAAAGTGATACTAAACTTTTCTTTTTATTTCATTTTAATCCCATCGTTAAATAAAAAAGATGCTGTTTGATTTTATCCCATGTGGCAACACACGTGGCATTCAGATAGTAAAATCAATTTCAAAATCCATTATCAACCGTTAAACCCATATCTAATAATCTAAAAAAAATAAAAATACTTCTTCCCCTTCGTCCCGCCATGGCCCCTCCATCCTCCAGCCTTCCTCCTTTGTCCGGTGGCCCCTCCTCTTCCCCGCCTTTGGTCGCGGTTTCCTCCCTCCCCCACTCCCCCCTCCTTCATCCCGCGGCCCCCTTCGGTTTGCAGATATACGCTTCAAACCCATAAATGCTTCTCTCTTCAAAAAACTTGGGGGAACTTCGTGGCCTCCAATTTTTCATCAAAAAAATGGCGATCTTTCTTCGAATGAACGTGGAGCAAGCTGCATAAATTACATGGACCGCGTCTCATTCGCTTCAGCTGAACACCATAAATACACCTTAAAATAATTCATCTAAGGCATCCAAAAATAACTACTCTTTTCTTCTTCCTTTCTTTTTCCGCTAATGCTGGAGGAGGGGAAGCCCCCCTTCCCCCCTTCACGTGTGCACCGGGGTAGGGTCCACGGGGGCCTTTTGTAGTCCCCTTCTTCCCCATCCCTCCTCCCTTCTCTCATCGCGCATGCGACATGGGTAAGGAGCCTTCCATAACCCCCCATCCCCCCCCCCCCCCCCCTCCCCCCTTCGCCTCCATAGCTGAGGGATGGAGGCTACAACAGAGACGGCGACGAAAGGATGGAGCCATTGGATGCTACGTGTGAAGGGGTAAAGGTATTTTTTTTAAAAGATTATTGAATATTGGATTAACGAGTTAACAGATTGATAATGGGTTTTGAATTTGATTTTGCCACCTGGATGTCACGTATGCTACCACTATGATAAAATCAAATGACGTCTCTCCTGTTTAATGGTGGGATCAAATTGAAACAAAAAAAGAGAAGTTTTAGATCACTTTTGCAACTTTTTAAAATTTAGGGAGCAAAGTAACATATCTGCCTAAGTTTAAGAATTAATATTGTAGTTTAGCCTAAAAAAATACAGTACTAATCAAACAGAACAAAAATAAAAATTGTGAGACAAAATTTCGTCCTGCCTCTATTAAAAACAAATGTGAAAAAATTAAAGAAATCATGTCCCTCTTTTAATTCGGTTTATCAAACATACCCTAAGGCTAGAGCTTCTGATTGGATCCTTTCAGTTTTCTATAGCTGGTTGCCAAGGTCACTGGGGGTAGGCTTTCATATATAACTGTGACATTCCTGGTACTTTCACATCTCTCTCTCTCTCTCTCTCTCTCTCTCTCTCTCTCTGGAGCTCATGCCAGCTCCCTCTTTTGTTCTCTTCTTCTCTCTTCTTTTTTACCTTTATTGCTATTGTTTAGCATAAAATTTGACAGCCAAGCATTTTCATTATCAATATGCAAATAAATCACTTTTAGATTAGGCTTTATGTTGCAAGGAGAAAGCTAGCTCCCAACACAACGTTCCTTTGTGCTACAAAATTGGTATAACTGGAGCATGCACACAGCCCTACCTCTATTCATGTGTGTATGTATGGTTGGATCTCTCTCCCATATATATATATAGGGCTGTGATTACAACAGGTCCCTTAACTTTAGGTATGGAAAGGGAAGTTTAAAAGAACCGAAAAGAAAGGGAAGAAAATAACACTAGCTACACAACTATATTAATAAAGACAAGAATCCCACCAATTTTTCCCTCACAATTCTAGGAATCTGTTATCACTCACCCTCAACTTGGAGCATAAAGATTCATGATGTCCAACTTGCTTAGGAGAAAGTTAAACTGATACCAACTAAGGGCCTGGTGAAAATGTCAGCAAGCTAAAATTTGGTGCAAACAAAATAGGTACTAATCTCCTTCGATTGAAGAAGCTCATGTACAAAATTGTAGTCAATTTCTATGTACTTCGTCTGTTCATGAAAAAGGGTATTGGCTGCATTATGTAATGCAGTTTGATTATAACTCGAGTTGTATTAGCCACATTGTGTAACTAGATCATGAAGAAGAGCCTTCAACCATAACAACTCACAAGTAGCAGCCTTCAACCATGATACTGTGGTCTGTTTGTTTGTCTTCTAAAGAATGGTAGTTGAACCAAACAAGGTAAAATAACCTGAGGTTGAGTGGTGACTCATGGGGTAACTAGCCTAATCAGAGTCACAGTATGCCATTGAGAGTTAAACTCACTTGTAGAGGAAAGAAATATGCCTTTGTTTTTGGAAGGCTTGAGATATCTAAAAACTATAGCATCATACTGTGGCTTTCTTGGTTCATGTAATGAGTGGACTCAAGATATGAACTGAGTATGCAATTTCGGGTCATGTAATTTCGGGTCATTTCATTGTCAGATAGAAAAGACGACCAACTAACCTTTGATATTGAGATGGATCAGCAAGTGGAGCTCTAGAATCCGTAGTGAGTTTTCGTTGCTGCTCCATTGGAAAAGAAGGTTTGACTTCCAACATTCCCGTTTCTATGAGAATATCCAAGGTATACTTGCACTGACATAAGAGCATGTCCTGAGGAAAGCATGCCACCTCTATACCAGCAATTGTCTTTCTAGGGGGGGGGGGGGGGGGGTGGTTTCTTCAAGGTCCAGGTATTCTTCTCTAAACCTGCAACATCATGTGCCATATCCTCTCACCAGTTGGGGTTTTCCATTGCTTGGGAAAGGAAGACTCATCACCTAGAAAGATGGCAAAAGGAATGCAAAGTGTAAAGGTAGACATTTCTGATAAGAGATTTGATTAGAACTGAGATAGGGGTTACCAGAGCAAGCATCATGGAGTGGTGAGATGGCAATGGAAGCACCAGTAACAGTTGAATGTACATGGTCATAGAAGGATGAATGTCTAGAATGGTCGCAAATAGATTGCCTCGGTGTCATTTTAGGTCGTTGGGGTGTAGGGTCATTGATTGCTTGTGGTATCATGGTGGGATTTTGGGTTTGATGAAGTAATTGCTGGTTGCATTTTATGGCTGTGAGAATTTCTAGGAATAGGCACTCCTGGGATAGGTACATGTTTGGTGCAGTCTCATCATACACAGGTAGTGACAATGTGGGTGCTTGGGAGGGACTTGGATTGTTTGGTCGAGATGGGAACTCATGCTCATAGAACATGGCATTCCTAGAAGTAAATTCTTTTTAGCATGAAGATCATACACTTGGTAACCTTGCTGCCCCTAGGGATATCCAACAAAAATGCACTGAGTAGCATGAGGAGCAAACTTGTTTTCGGGCAAGCTATGGTTATGAGCACAACATGAGCAACCAAACTCAACTCAACTTATCTAAGCCTTTCCCGACTACATGGGGTCAGCTAAACATGAGCAATCAAATACATGTAGAAAATCATAGCTTGGTGGTTTGGATAGAAGAAATTCATAAGGGTTCTTTCCTGAAAGAATCAGTGTGAGGCGACTTATGAGGTAGGCAGCAGTAAGAACACGTTGATCCCAAGAAGAGATTGGTAGATTAACCTGAAAATGCAGAGCACGGGCAATATCGAAAGGTTTTGGTGTGTGCATTTAGCTATAACATTCCATTGGGGCATGTTAACACATGATCTTTGGTGAATAATATTATTTTGGAGAAAAAAAGGTTTGCATTGCATTCAAAGTAAACTCGTTCCATTATCAGCCACAATTTGTTGGACTTGACATGAAACTGTGTTTGAACCATGGCATAAATAAAAGCAGTAAGAAAATATAGCTTTAGATTTATATCTCACAAGGTCAACTCAAGCAAAGAAAGAACAATCATCAACAACAGCTAAAAAGTAGTGTGCTCCACTAAGTGAAGGAGTTTGATATCCACCACAAATAACAGAATGACTTAAAGCAAAACATGAAGTGATTTTATTATACTTAAAGAAAAAGGATTTCTAGTTTGTTTGGAATGATGACAAACGTCACATATTAAACTAAAATCATGAATCTTATCCTTAGACTGCTAGGAATTTTAAGTGAACAATTGAAGGAAGGATGTCCAAGCCTCATGTGCCACAGGGAAGAGGAAGATGTACAAGTTGGAGGTGAAGCTCTTTGGACGAAGTGGTGCACACCATTGTGCATGTCACTCATCTCAATTATCCTCTTCAAGGTGAGGTGCTGAAATACACAAGAAGTTGGGGAAAAGTGACAGCACAAATTAAGTTTTTAGCCAGTTTGCTAGTGTGCGTCGCTAGCGCTCGCGCATGCCTCGCCAATTAGCAACGCGCGCACGCATCACTAATAAATGCCTCGCCAATTAGTGGCTCGGTATTAGCTACACCTACATCCACTCCCAAGAAACTCTTGGGCCCACACTATAATCATCTTGATTATAGCAGAGTTATTTTCTAAGCTCATAACTCAAACTTATTGTTTTACAATGGGATCACAACGAACCCAGCTGGCTTTCACAGGTTGGCCAGTACAAAACCTATCCCAAGCTTTTTAGCTTGAACAAGGCTGATCTGCCTTTCCTAATTCAATCACCTGATTGAATCAGTAACCAAATGTTATAAGAGTAAGGTTAAAATAGATATAAAGCTCTTCAAATGAGCAAATAAGACAATATAATCAAGATAGGAATAGAAGAGCCTGATTTAGAAGATTTCTAAAGTTGGGCTTTTCTTCTATTCCTCTGGATGATCTTCCTTAAGATAGGATTGAAGCTTTGAAAGAATCGTTGATGTAGAGGCTTTTGAAGAACTAGGGCTCTTTGCTTCTTCTTTTGATTTGATAGAAATCCTTCAAGGTTGACTTTTGAATGTTTAGATTTCTATAAACTCAGTTTTGAATAAAAGGATTTCGGATTTAAACTTTTGTCTTTTTGATTTTTCACTTCTATTCTCTCTTTTTTGTCATGTCAAAACGGTTGGATGACTCCCCTGTTATAATCTCCTCTAAATCCATTTTTAGATGAAACTTGTTGTTAAAAGTACTTGAGGATGTGTTTAGCATGAAGAGAAAAGAGTCATTGAGATTTATTGGAGAAAAGACAAGCTCTGAAGTCATCTCTGACACTTCTAAAATCTATCTCTCATAGATTAGAGTCGGCTCTAATAAGACCTGGAGTCGGCTCTAACTCGGAATGTTTAAAACGAAAACTTTTGCTCATCGCGGAGTTGGCTCTGGCTTTTCGAGAGGTCGATACTTCTCATGCGGGAGTCAGCTCTAGAGAATACGGGAGTCGGCTCTAATGAAGCCCCAAAAAATTACTCTTTGTATAACTATTAGAGTCGGCTCTAATTCTATGCAGGAGTCAGCTCTAATCTGACGCAAAAATGAGACTCTCTGTCTTTCGATTAAAGTCGACTTTAATCTCTGCAGGAGTCAGCTCTAATCCATGCCAAAAATGCCAAACTATTTCGATACGCTCCGAAGTTAGCTCTAGTACTTCTAGAGTCGGCTCTAATTGCTGAAACTGACATTTGACACTAGAAGATTCAAACTCAATTTTTCTGAATTTTGATTAGATAAACATTTAAATTCCTAAAACACTTAATCAAAATTATAGTAACATAAGAAATATACTCATGTGATTTTTGTTATTCATCAAAATCACTAATTGGGTCAAAATCTTCTCCTTTTTGATGATGAAAAAAATACTAAGTATATGCATATAAAATTACATTTTAAACTTTATCTTAAATAACTTTTCAATTAGAATAATAGTCAATAGAATTTTAATAACTTTATTTCAAATATTTAGCTTAGCTATTTCATATTTTTAAAAAGTTTACCTAATGATTCATACAATTCAAATTAATCAATTCCAATTATCATTCAAGTCATTCAAATTAAATAAGCTTTCCCTGAGTAATTGCTCCCCCTATGTATGTGCATATACAACTTTTTCCCTTTTTTGTCATCAACAAAAAATTACGAAGCATAGGGCAGTCCTTGCTCAGGATAACATACAATTCAACCAAATTAGAATCAACATCACAGAATGAGATAAGAAGACAATAATTTTAGAGATATCCCAGAACTTTCATTAAGATATAAAAACTCCATACTTTTTATTGATTACATAAAACCAAGTACATGTCAAGTGAATTACAAACAAAGTAAAGTCAAATATAAAACAACATCATAGTATAGCTTTCAGTTAAAATCCTAAATACAAGCTAGGATTACTACAATATTCTAACTAGAGATTTCTAAATATAAACTAAAATAAATTGATTGGTTGGTTGGATTGGATTGACTTGGATTGGATTGGATTGGCTGGATAAGTAGAAAAGGAAGGGATCTTTCACTTTAATTCAACTCTTAGAAGTCTCTTCAATTCTGCCAAGATTTGTCCCATTCCATCCTTATGTGTCTTTAAAAATTTATTCAATAACTTCTCAACAGTGGAAATAGCTACATCAATTCTGCCTTAAAGCTCTATATTACATTTGGAGTAAGTATCTGATACATCACTAATACCTCTGATCTTATCAAAAATAACTTGTAACTCTGATTTTAGACCATCAGCCGAAGTATTGATTGACTTTTCAATATTCTCTATCTTCTCTTCCAAAATGTAAACTAGCTACCTTATACCCAGAAGCTAATCCCAAAAATTTTCTTTAATCCTCTCCTCTTGCTCAGCAAGTGCAACATTCATTATCTCTTTAAATTATGCAACTTGCTCAGCAGAAAAAGTAGAGGAGGGTCCAAAAGATGCTATCAGTGGTGGAGCAGATGAAGAACTCAATTTAGGTGAAGGAACAAATGGTCAAGGAGCAGAGCATCTAGGTGCAGGTGCTGAAGGCTCAGGGACCTTCTTAATGTCATCATCATCATCCCTGACTCCTCTAAATGGCACTGGCATATCAGACTATCTCCTTCTTTGCCACTGACCATTTATTTTTCTGAATCCCATGCGGTGTAGAGTAGAAATATTGTAATAATCAGTGTGCCTTAACTTTTTTGAGGCTCATTGTCTAGAATGTCTACCCTTTAGCTCCTAAAAACTAGTGTCAAAACCATTTCATAGGGTAGGGCAGATCTCTTTTTTGTCCCAGCCTCAGCCATATATCCAATCATCATCCTCGTCAAATTGATTGGATAATCATTTAGCACACAATCCATGATTGCTACAACTCTTTCGAAACATACTCAAATCTTTCAGTTTTTAAAATAAAATTCTATTATTAATATTATGTAACAACCTTAATTAGCTCCAAACTTAACTGATTTACTAATATTTTTTAAATTCAGTAACCTCTCTCTCCAACATTCTTGACAAAGCATCGTATCTATCAATGAGGTGAGTGGCCGAAAAACGAGCAACATGCATTTTTAAAATATTCTCTAAAATTTTAGAAGTTATGTGAACTCGAGTGCCTCTCACATAGCTTACTAAACCACCATCTTCTCTACTAACATTGTTATAGAATTCTCTCATAAGGGCAGGTTAGGTAGGAACATCTAATAAACAAACTTTTTTTCAACCCATATTTCTCAAAAGTCTCTCAATGTCAAAACCTTCTAGGTCAAGGAAGTAGAAATATACCTTTCTTCCCATTGTAATTGCTTTTTCAGCCAAGAAATCGATTTAAGGAGAGGGTGAAGTAGGAATGGTGTGTTGGCCCAGATGGCAACCCAAGAGGGGGGGTGATTGGGTTCTTTAAAAAAAGTTAACTCTTTTAAAAACTTTTTGCTTTGATATGAAAGAGCTTAAGTGCAAGTAGATAAATGCTAATCACAAATAAATGAGATAGAGAGACAAAGAAACAAAGCACGACAAACACAAGATTTTATAGTGGTTCGGTGTATCCAACACCTACGTCCACTCCCAAGTTCACTTGGGTCCACACTATAATCCTTTTGATTACAGTCGAGTTGTTTTACAAGCTCACAACTCAAAACTTGTTGTTTCCCCGGGATCACAACGAACCCAGCTGGTTTTTCGGGCTCACCAGCACACAACCCAACCACAAGCTATCCTTAGCTTGTACCCGAGGTATACTACCTCCACTAATTCAATCCCCGATTGAACTAGCAAACACTAATGAAAAATAGAGTTTAGAATACACAGCAGCTCCTCAAATGAGCAAATAAACAATAAATAAACAAGGATAAGAAAAGCCTGTTTGAAGCTCTTGAATGTGTGCTTTTCTTCTTTTCTTCTTTTCTCTTCTCCTTTGAAAGATTGAATCAGGCCTCAGCTCAGATTCTTCAGAAACTTGCAGTTGAGAAGTGAGGATTTGGGGCTTTTGCTTTCTTTCTTCTAAGGATGGAAATCTCTTTTTTGAACTTGAGAAGCTTTGGATTTCTCTTTGAGCTTTCTGAGGTTGATGGATTTGAGCTTTAAGTCTTTCCTCTTGATTTCTCTCTCTTTTTGTATTTTTCTTGATTTTTCTCCTTTTTTCTCTTTATCTCTCTTTTTCAAACGGACTTTTTCCCCTTTTTATAGATTCTTAATCCAGGTTTAGGTGGGAAATATAGCCGTTGTGAGATGTTTGGATCTTTCTACACACAAAGAAAATAGCCGTTAGAGGTTAGGTAAAAAGAAATCTTACCGTTGGAGTCCGTTCTGACATAAAAAATCCGTTCCTGACAGGTTGGAGTCGGCTCCAACTTTTCAGGTGTCGGCTCCAAGTCGGGTATCCAAAAATAGAAAATAAAAGTTGTTGAGGAGTCGGCTCCAAGAAAGTTAAGTGTCGGCTCGTCGCTTTCGGGGGTCGGCTCCAAAAGGTGTCGGCTCCAGAAATGCTCATAAAAACACTCTCTGTTCTCAGGTTAGAGTCGGCTCCAGAAAATCAGGTGTCGGCTCCCGAACTCTCAGGTGTCGGCTCCGAATACTAGGTGTCGGCTCCAAAAACTGAGGAATGCTTCTCTGTATCTCAGGTTGGAGTCGGCTCTGAAACTCTGGGTGTCGACTCCAGACCGTGCCAAAATTCCAGAAAACTTCTGATACGCCTTGGGGTCGGCTCCTGACCATTTGGGTGTCGACTCCAAGCTCTGAACTTTAAAAATTCTTTGGCATTTTGATTCAAAACTTATTTCTTTATTCCTTTTGATTGATCAAACATTTTTAATCCCTGAAACACTTGTTAAATCTATTAGAAACATAGTAAATATACTCATGTCTTTTATTAATCATCAAAATCAATAATTGGGTCAACAATCTCCCCCTTTTTGATGATTATAAAAACATTGAGTATATGCATGAGTTAACAATAGGATTTTCAACTCAAATTTCTCAAATATTTGTTCTCATAGGTAAGCTCCCCCTGAATGAAGTAGCTCCCCCTATGATACTCAATTTAACAATTTTTAATTCTTTAACAGTCAAATTATTCTTTATTTTGATACCAATTAATTAAGCTTATTTATTAATGCATATACAAATACTTTTCCCTTTTTAACTTTTAATGCATATACGACTATCAATTACTTCTCCCCCTTTTTTGTAATCAACAAAAAGGTTAAGAAGTTTAAGTAAATGACAAAATTGATAGATGCTTCAAAGATCAAATGATATTCATTAAGTATCAAATAAGTTCATTACATAAAGTCAAGTATTACATCATGAAACTCTATTACATCAAAATCAAGCTAAACATCATTACATCAAAGCTTCAAAATAAATCAACATCAAACTAAACTAATTATCAAAGAACTTCATTACAAGATAATCAAAATTAGTTCTAAGAAGTCTTTGCAAATCTTCTAAATTTTTCCCATTCCTTCACTTGAGTCTTACAAATTCCTTTAGTCTTCTATCAACAAATGCACATGCAGTCATAATTTGTCCTGAAGCTCAGCATTGCATTTGGAGTAAGTCTCTGAATCTCCACCAATCTTTAAGCTCTTCAAAATGTTCTTGAGATCATTCTTTAAGGATTCAGCAGAGGCTCCAAGGGTAGACTCAATTTTACCAATTCGATCATCCAAAGAATAAAGGGTTTCTCTTAAATTCATAAATGTTATCAATTTCTGTTTTCATTTCTTCTTGTGAGCAGCAAATAAACTTTTAAGTTGCTCTAACTGAATATCAGAAAATCCGACAGATGACATAGGTGGTACATACAGGAGCTGGAGCAGGAGCCGGAGGTGGTGAAGATCTGCTAGGCTCTGGTGAAGGATGCCTCGCTGATGGACCAACCTCAGATGGTGCAGAAGTCCTAATGTCAGCGGCTCTCTCATCCAGATGACCTTTCCTCTCCCATTGACCATCCACTTTCACAAACCCCATCCGTGCACAGTAGCCAAGCTATAGTAATCAGTGTGTCTAAGGTTCTTTGATGGCTCATTCAGAAATCACAATCCTTGACTTCTAAAAACCATAGTTAAATCATCCCATAAGGCAATGAAGATCTCCTTTGCCCCCAGCCTCAGCCATATACCATATCATCATCCAGCAAGATTAATTGGCTGACCCGTCAGATACTGTCCATAACACAATGTCTCGCTCTGAGACATACTCAAAACGGCCAGTCTTGGGAAATAAGATCCTACTACAGATGTTATGAAGTAATCTAAGCTCAAGGGCAACTGATTAGCCCTAACTTCTTCAAATTCAGTTACTTCTCTTCCTAACATCCTTGATAATGCATCAGATCTCTCACTGTGAATGTCAGCAACAAGCCCAGTGACAGGGATGCTCAAAAGATTTCCTAAACTCTGAAAGTAAGATGAACTCTCTTCCCTCTTACAGAACTGATAATCCCACCATCTCCCCTTGATAAATTGAAATAAAATTCCTTAACTAGGGCTGGATAAGTGGGAACATCCAAAGAACATACCTTGTCCCAGCCGAGCTCTTTAATTTGTCTTCCAATAGAAAACCCTCGGCTTCAAAGAAATCAAAATCTACTTTCTACCCATAGTAATACTCGCCCAGCAAGGTATCTACCTGTGGAGAGGAGGGGCTAGGATTATCTGAAGGAGTTGAAGAGGAATCATCGCTTGGAGAAGGCTCACGGACGGGACGCCGAGCCGTACGCTTCCTTGTAGGTTACGGGAGCATCAAAGACCGATCCCCTCGCTTAGGTGCCATAGAAATCTTAGGGAATGGTTGATTTGAGGAGTATTTGGCTTTGGGAGGTTTGGAGAGGTTTTGGAGAAGGTTTGGAAAGATAGAAAATGAGAAGGTGTCGACTCTGCCCTAATAAAGTCAATTTGGGACCACCAGGTGTCGACTCCCGCAAAGTCGGGTGTCGACTCCAAGTCGCTAACACAGTTAGCGCTCGAACTGGAGTCGGCTCCACTTATACGGGTGTCGGCTCCAAGGTCAAGACCGAGAGCGACACAGAAAGGTGTCGACTCCTCAAATTGAGGTGTCGACTCCACTGACAGTTTCAGAGAAAAATAAATGAGTTTCAAACATCCGAAACTTGTCAAAATAAGGTCAATAAATTTTTGAAAAAATCTTTGGAATATGAAGAATCAAATTGCTCAAATGACTAGATAAATTGTCCTTAAAATCATGAAAGGAATCTCAGAAATTGATAGAATCTAGATAGTCATTCCTTAAGTTTCAAAATCATTCCAAAGGATCACAAATCCCTAATTCACCTCTAAGATAACAAAATCTCTCTTCACTCAAAGGTTTTGTAAATATGTCAGCTAATTGTTCTTCAGTATTAACATAATCAAGACAAATTTCATTATTAGCTACATGTTCTCTTATAAAGTGATATCTAATTTCAATGTGTTTGTTCTTGAATGTTGATTGGATTTTTAGTTAAATTGATTGCACTTGTATTATCACATCTAATAGGAGTTTTATCAAGTGTTATGCCATAATCTTCAAGTTGTCGCTTAATCCAAAGGATTTGAGCACAGCAACTTCCAGCTGCAACATATTCTGCTTCAGCAGTTGATAATGCAACCGAATTTTGCTTTTTGCTAAACCAAGAGATTAAGTTACTTCCTAAGAATTGACATGCACCACTTGTACTTTTTCTATCTAGTTTACATCCAGCATAGTCAGAGTCAGAATATGCAATCAAGTTTAGTGTTGAGTCTCTAGAATACCATAATCCTACATTTTTAGTTCCACTTAGATATCTTAAGATTCTTTTCACAGCAATTAAGTGAGATTCTTTAGGTTCTGATTGAAATCTAGCACATAGACAAACAGCAAACATGATATCTAGGTTAAGTAAAGTAGAGATCCGATCATACCTCTATAGTATTTTTGATCAGTCTTCAAGCATGAAGGACTCATAGGTGTTCCAAGGGGTTTGATTGATTCCATTCCAAACTTCTTGATCCTTTGTGTATTTGTTTGGTTGATGAAAATCCCTCTTTGCTTTGCTTGATTTGAGTCCTAGGAAGAAGTTGAGTTCTCCCATTGATCTATCTTTCTTACCGCATCTTTGTCTGCATGAAGGACTCATAGGTGTTCCAAGGGGTTTGATTGATTCCATTCCAAACTTCTTGAGATTTCCTTTGTGTATTTGTTTGGTTGATGAAAATCCCTCTTTGCTTTGCTTGATTTGAAGTCCTAGGAAGAAGTTGAGTTCTCCCATCATGCTCATTTCGAATTCACCCTGCATTAACTTAGCAAATTCTTGACACAAGAGATTGTTAGTAGCACCGAATACAATATCATCACATATATTTGTACTACTAATAAATCTTTGTCTTTTCTTTTCAAAAATAAGGTTTTGTCTACATTTCCTCTAGTGAAATCATTTTCAATCAGAAATTTGCTTAACCTATCATACCAAGCTCTAGGTGCTTGTTTAAACCATATAGTGCTTTGTGCAATTTAAAAACATGATTTGAAAATTCATGATCTTCAAAACCAGGTGGTTGTTCCAAAAAACTTCCTCATTTATAAAACCATTTAAAAATGCACTTTTAACATCCATTTGAAATAATTGATGTTCATATGACATGCAAATGCAAGTAGTAATCTAATTGCTTCTAATCTAGCTACAGGTGCAAAAGTTTCATCAAAATCAATTCCTTCTTCTTGATTATATCCTTTTGCAACTAATCTAGCTTTATTTCTAATTACTATGCCATTTTCATCTAATTTATTTCTAAATACCCATTTAGATCCTATAACTGAATGATCTTTAGGTCTATCAACTAAGGACCATACATTATTCCTAGTAAATTGATTTAATTCTTCTTGCATAGCTAGCATCCAATTACTATCTTTTTCAGCTTCTTCAATGGTTTTAGGTTCAATTTGAGATACAAATGCAAGATGATTATTGATATTCCTCATTGATGATCTAGTTCTTACTCCTTGAGATGGATCACCTATAATTAATTCCTTTTGGATGACCATAGGCATATCTCCAATCTCTAGGAAGATCTACATCATTATGATTAGTATCAATAACATCAACCCTAGGTGAATCATCATCTTTAGCTTCTTGTTCATGATCTGAAGATACATCTATATTTAATTTTTCAATATCTCTTTCTAGTATATTTGTATCTTCCTCATCATCAATCTTTCTGAACTTGATGCTAAAGACTCATCAAAAACTACATGAATAGATTCTTCTACAATTAAGGATTTCTTGTTAAATATTGTAGGCTTTACTAGTTGTTGAATATCCTAAGAATATGCCTTCATCAGATTTTGCATCAAATTTTCCAAGATTATCTTTTCCATTATTATGAATAAATTTACAACCAAATGCATGAAAATAACTAATATTTGGTTTTCTATTATTCCATAATTCATAAGGAGTTTTCTTAAGGATTGGCCTAATTAAAGCTCTATTAAGAATGTAACATGCCGTGTTTATAGCTTCCGCCCAGAAGTACTTTGGTAGGTTGCTTTCACATAGCATGGTACGGGCCATGTCTTCTAAGGTCCTATTTTTTTTTCTACAACTCCATTTTGTTGTGGTGTTCCTAGGTGCAGAGAAATTATGATGAATGCCATGTTCAATGCAAAAGTTTCAAATAAATGATTTTCAAATTCAGTGCCATGATCACTTCTAAGAGACACTATGGTGTTGTTTTTCTCATTAGTGACTTTCTTGAAGAATTTCAAAATATTGAGAAAGTCTCATCCTTATGAGCCAAAAACAATACCCAAGTGTATCTAGAATAATCATCTACTCACAAGACCATATTTCTTTCCTCCTAGACTAGTGGTTCTAGTAGGTCCAAAAAGGTCCATGTGAAGTAGCTCTAGTGGCCTAGAAGTGGAAACAATATTTTTAGATTTGAAAGAGTTTCTAGTTTGTTTTCCAAATTGACATGCATCACAAATTTGGTTATTTTCAAAATCTAACTTTGGAAGTCCTTTAACTAAGTCCATTCTAATTAATTTTGAAATCAGTGTGTGCTTGCATGACCTAATCTACGATGCCATAGCCATCCAATCTCATTTACATTAGCATTATTAGCAACTAAGCAATGATTACTAGTAGACAAATTGTCTAAATCAATTAAGTATACATTGCCATTTCTATTCCAATAAATACAATGCTATTGTCAATGGGATTAGAAACGGTGCAGATAGAAGCTTCAAATGATACTTTGAAACCTTTATCACACAATTGGCTAATACTAATTAAGTTATGCTTTAAACCATCTACATATAAACATTTTCAATAAAAGTGGAGGGAGTTATCTGAATTTTACCAAATCCCATAATCTGGCCTTTACCATTGTCACCAAATGTAACAACTCCTCCTCTTTTATCCTCAAGGGTGATGAATTGCTCCTTGTCACCCGTCATGTGTCTTGAGCAGCCGCTATCAAGATACCACTTTCGTTTGATCTTTTGGCCGCAAGACACTCCTGCAAAGTGATCAAACTTTCTATTTAGGTACCCAAGCTTTCTTGGGTCCTTCATGGTTAGTAGCAACAAAGATTGTTCCTTTTGGAACCCATATTTTCCTTCCTTTACTACTTAAATTCTTGTTAATTTTTTAAAATTACATTCATAAGGCTTTATGCCCTTTTTTACAACAATAACATGAAAATCATTTTTATCTTGTTCTTTTCTAAAGAAATTTTTAACATACTTTTGTTTCTTGTTAGGCTATAACCTAATCCAGCTTTATCAAATACAGCTCTTTGATTACTCAATAACAAATTAAGTTTTTCAGAGCTATATGTAAATTTATCAACTATATTTTTATATTTATCAACTTCTTTCTTTAAGCTAACATTTTCATAGAAATTGATTTTTATCTTTTAACAATTCTTCTTTTCAGATTTCAATTCTTCAACTTCATGAGTTAGTTTATCCTTTTCCTTGACAAGATTTGAATTATCATTTTTCAAAATTGCTTTTCTTTTTCAGAATTTAAAATCACTAACTAATTCATTAAATGCATCAAGCAATTCTCAAAGGTAAAGTCATGAGTTTCAGACATACCTCATCGTCTTCTTTTGCCATAAAGCAAATGTTGCAACTTCCTTTTGTTCTTCCTCGGATGAGGATTCTTCGTTATCGCTCCATGTTGCAACGTATGCCTTTTTCTTTTTCTTGTATCCCTTTTTCAATTGAGGACAATCATATCTAAAGTGCCCCGGTTTCTTACATTCATAGCATATGAGGGGGTCTTTCTCTTTATCCTTGTCCTTTTCTTTTTCTTTTTCACCTCCATCTTTGTTCCAAATTTTTTCTTATGGAAGGGTCTCCTTCTTTGCATAAATCTTTTGAATTTCTTAGCAAGAAGTGCAGTCTCCTCATCATCATCTTCTTCTTCTTCATCACTGCTGCTCTTTTCAATTTATGCAGCTTTGAGGGCAATTGTTCTCTTCTCTTTGATTCTTCCTCTTGATGTTGCTTCATGGTCAGTTCATGGGTCATCAATGATCCAAGTAGCTCTTCCAAAGGTAATGTATTTAAATCTTTGGCTTCTTGGATGGCAGTTACTTTCGCTTCCCATGATCTTGGAAGAGACCTAAGGATTTTACGAACCAATTCAGAGTTAGTATAGGTCTTACCAAGACTCTTTAACCATTTACAATATCAGTAAATCTAGTGTACATGCATGTGATAGTTTCAGTTTGTTCCATGCTAAACAATTCATACTTATGAACAAGAATATTAATCTTAAATTTTTTAACTTGATTAGTACCCTCATGGGTAACTTCTAGTCTATCCCAAATTTCTTTTGCGGAAATACATGTAGAAATTCTATTAAACTCATTAGCATCTAAAGAACAATATAAAACATTCATGGCCTTAGCATTGAGCTGAGCCATTTTTCTATCGTTCTCATTCCAATCCCTTTCGGGTTTAGGAACTATTGAACCATCTACTAAGTGTGTGGGTGCTAGGTCCATTAGTGATTATACTCCAAAGCTTATAATCTAAAGCTTGAATAAAAATTCTCATTCTAGCTTTCCAATAAGAATAATTAGAACCATTGAAATAAAGGAGGTCTATTAGTAGAATGACCTTCAGCATATGAAGATCCAGCTTGAGCTGCCATTTGGATCTTTAACTCTTGATCGTTGGATCAAACAAGAAATGAGCATAAGCTCTGAAACCAATTGTTGGCCCAGACGGCAACCCAAGAGGAGGGGTGAATTGGGTTCTTAAAAAGAAGTTAACTCTTTTAAAAACTTTTTGCTTTGATATGAAAGAGCTTAAGTGCAAAGTAGATAAATGCTAATCACAAATAAATGAGATAGAGAGAGACAAAGAAACAAAGCACGACAAACACAATAATTTTATAGTGGTTCGGTGTATCCAACACCTACGTCCACTCCCAAGCTTCACTTGGGTCCACACTATAATCGTTTGATTAAATCGAGTTGTTTTACAAGCTCACAACTCAAAACTTATTGTTTCCCTCGGGATCACAACGAACCCAGCTGGTTTTTTGGGCTCACCATCACACAACCCAACCACAAGCTATCCTTAGCTTGTATCGAGGTATACTACCTCCACTAATTCAATCCCCCGATTGAATCAGAAACACTAATGAAAAATAGAGTTTAGAATACATAGCAGCTCCTCAAATGAGCAAATAAACAATAAACTAAACAAGGATAAGAAAAGCCTTTTTGAAGCTCTTTGAATGTGTGCTTTTCTTCTTTTCCTCTTCTCCTTTGAAAGATTGAATCAGGCCTCAGCTCAGATTCTTCAGAAACTTGCAATTGAGAAGTTGAGGATTGGGGCTTTTGCTTTCTTTCTTCTAAGGATGTAAATCTCCTTTGTTTGAACTTGAGAAGCTTGTGGATTTCTCTTTGAGCTTTCTGAGGTTGATGGACTTGAGCTTTAAGTCTTTCCTCTTGATTTCTCTCTCTTTTACAGAGTATTTTCTTGATTTTTCTCCTCTTTTCTCTTGTATCTCTTTTTCAAACGAACGATTTTTCTCCTTTTTATAGATGTCTTAATCCAGGTTTAGGTGAAAATATAGTCATTGTGAGATGTTTGGATCTTTCTACACACAAGAAAATAGCCGTTAGAGGTTAGGTACAAAGAAATCTTACCAGTGGAGTTCGTTCTGACAGATAAAAAATCTGTTCCTGACAGGTTGGAGTCAGCTCCAACTTTTCAGGTGTCGGATCCAAGTCGGGTATCCAAAAATAGAAAATAAAAGGTTATTGAGGAGTCGGCTCCAAGAAAGTTAAGTGTTGGCTCATCGCTTTCGGGGGTCGGCTCTGCAATTCGAAGGTGTCGGCTCCAGAAATGCTCATAAAAACACACTCTCTATTCTTAGGTTAGAGTCGGCTCCAAAAAATCAGGTGTTGGCTTTCGAACTCTCAGATGTCGGCTTCCGAATACTGGGTGTCGGCTTCGAAAACTGAGACAGAACACGCTCATCTGTATCTCAGGTTGGAGTCAGCTCTGAAACTCTAGGCGTCGACTCCAGACCGTGCCAAAATTCTAGAAAACTTCTGATATGCCTTGGGTCGGCTCCTGGCCATTTGGGTGTCGACTCCAAGCTCTGAACTTTGAAAAATTCTGTTGACATTTTGATTCAAAACTTGTTTCTTTATTCCTTTTGATTGATCAAATATTTTTAATCCCTGTAACACTTGTTAAATCTATTAGAAATGTAGTGAATATACTCATGTCTTTTATTGATCATCAAAATCAATACTTAAGTCAACATGATGTTCGAAGTGGAGGAAGAAGAAGTCAATGGCATGCTCGGAAAGGACTGCCTCATCGGATGATGCACGGATTGTCTACCAATGGTGACGGCGACTCCAATGGAGGATGCATGGCGCTTGGGTGCCATTAGAGATCAAGGGAAGTTAAAATCAAGAAAATTTGAAAGATTGAGTGGAGTGGAGTGGAGGAGAGTTTGGAACGATTTAGAGTCAATTTGGTTTAAAAAAGTGTCTGCTTTGCCCTAGAAATATCAATTGAGGATCACTTAGAGTTGGCTCCCACAAAGCGTTGAGTTGGCTCTAAACCGATACAACAATCAGCACTCAAATAGAGTCAGCTCTTGCAGTAATTAGAGTCGGCTCTAATGAGCAAATAGAAGGCTATCTGGCTTTAGAGTCAACTCCAACTTCAATAAAGTCGGCTCTACAATAGTTTTAGTGGAAAATAAGAGTATCAGAGTCTCAATTTTGTTAAGTCATGGTTAAAACTCTAGATAATTTTTTCTTAAAACATGGGGATTACAAGATTCAAATATCTAGATGATTTTCCTTAGAAACATAAGAAATTTTTCAAGAAAGTGGATTAAAATCTAGATAATCATTCTTAGGAGTTTCAAATCTATTCTAATTGATCACAAATACTTAATTCTTCTATAAGATAACAAAATCTCTCTTCACTTAAGGGTTTTATAAATATATCAGCTAATTGTTCTTTAGTACACACATAATCAAGACAAACATCATTGTTAGCAACATGTTCTCTAATGAAATGGTGTCTAACTTCAATATGCTTAGTTCTAGAATGTTGAATTTGGTTTTTGGTGAGGTTTATTGCACTAGTATTATCACACCTAATTGAAATTTTATCAAGTGCGATGCCATAATCTTCAAGTTGTCACTTAATCCAAAGGATTTAAGCACAGCAACTTTCAGCTGCAACATATTCAGCTTCAGTAGTTGATAATACAACTGAATTTTTCTTTTTTCTAAATAAAGAGATTAAGTTACTGCCTAAGAATTGGCATGCACCACTCGTGCTTTTCCTATCTAGTTTACAACTAGCAAAATCAGAATCAGAATATGCAATTAAATCAAATAATGAGTCTCTAGAATACCATAATCCTACATTTTTTGTTTTACTTAAGTATCTGAAAAAAAAAAAATTTAAGTAATTAAGTAAGATTTCCTAGGAACAGATATCAGCACATAAATATACAAAAACATAATATCAGGTCTACTAGCTGTTGAATAGAGTAGAGAGCCAATCATACCTTTATAAAGCTTTTGATCTGCTTTTTTACCATCTTCATCTTTATCAAGTTTGCATGAAGGACTCATTGGTATACCAAGAGGTTTGATGATTTTCATACCAAACTTCTTAAGAATTTTTTTTATGTACTTTGTTTGGTTAATAAAAATTCTCTCTCTTTCTTGTTTGATTTGAAGTTAAAAAGAAGTTTAGTTCTTCCATCATGCTCATTTCAAATTCTTCCTGCATTAACTTAGCAAAATCTTGACAAAGAAGATTGTTAATAGCACCAAATACTATATCATCAACATAAATCTATACCATTAATAAATCATTTTTTTTTTTTAAAAATAGGATTTTATTAAATTACCTTTAGAAAATCATTTTAAATCAAAAATTTACTAAGTCTATCATACCAAGCTCTAGGTTTCTGTTTTAAACCATAAAGTGTCTTGTGTAGATTACAACATGATTTAAAAATTTATGATCTTCAAAATCAGGTGATTGTTCAACATAAACTTTCTTATTTATAAAATTATTTAAAAATATAATTTTTTTATCTATCTGAAATAAGTTAATGTTCATGCAATATGCAAATGTAAATAATAACCTTATGGCTTCTAATTTAGCAACGTGTGCAAATGTTTCATCAAAATCGATACCTTCTTTCTGATTATATCTCTTTGCAACTAGTCTAGCCTTATTTCTAACAATAGTGCTATCTTCATCAAACTTATTTCTAAATACCTATTTGGATCCTATAAATGGATAATCTACGGGTCTATCAACTAAGGTCCATACATTATTCCTAATGAACTGATTCAATTCTTCTTGCATAGCTATCATCCAATAACTATCTTTTTAGCTTTCTCAATTATTTTGGGCTCTATATGAGACATAAATGCAAAATGATTATTGATATATCTCATGGATGATCTAGTTCTTACACCTTAAGATGGATCATCTATGATTAGGTCTTTTGGATGACCATAAGCATATCTTCAGTCTTTAGGTAGATTGTATCATTACAAGTAGTATCAACATCACCATCCTTAGGTAATTCATCATCCTTAGCTTTAGGTTCATAATCCAAAGATACATCGACATTTAATTTTTTAAATTCTCTTTCAAGTATATTAGTATCTCCTCATCATCTTTTTTTTTCAGAACTTGATGCTAAAGACTCATTAACACTACATGAATTGACTCTTCTACTATCAAATACTTCTTATTGAATACTCTATATGCCTTCCTAGATATACAATATCCTAAGAATATACATTCATCTGAGTTAGCATCAAACTTTCCTAGATTATCCTTTCTATTGTTATGAATGAAACATATACAACCAAATGCATGAAAATAGCTAATATTGGGTTTCCTATCAAGCCATAGTTCATAGGATATTTTCTTAAGAATTGGTCTAATCAAGGCTTTATTTAGGTTATAACATGCTGTGTTTATAGCTTTTTTTAAAAATATTTTGTGAGTTAGCTTTCATATAGCATGGTACAGGCCATATCCTGTAGAGTCCTATTTTTTCTTTCTACCATCCTATTTGTTGAGGTATCCTAGGTACTGAAAAATTATGATGGATGCCATTTTCAATGAAAAATTTTTAAATAAATAATTTTTAAATTTAGTTTCATGATCACTTCTAAGAGACACTATTGTAGTATTTTTCTCATTTATGACTTTCTTAAAGAATTTAAAAATATCAAGAAAGTCTCATCTTTATGAGCTAAAAATAGCATCCAAGTGAATTTAGAGTAATCATCTACTATCACGAGACCATATTTCTTTTCTCCTAGACTAGTGGTTCTACTAGGTCCAAAAAAGGCCATGTGTAGTAGCTCGAGTAGCCTAGAAGTTGAAACAATATTTTTGGACTTGAAAAAATTTTAGTTTATTTTCAAAATTAACATGCATCATAGACTCTATTATTTTCAAAATTTAATTTTTGAATACCTTTAACCAAATCCATTCTAAGCACTTTTGAGATCAAGTGTGTGCTTGCATGACCTAATCTACGATGCCATAGCCACCCAATCTCATTCATCTTAACATTATTAGCAATTAGGCAATAGTTACTTGTAGATCAATTATCCAAGTCAATTAAGTATACATTATCATTTCTATTTTCAACAAAGATAATGCTATTATCAATGAGTTTAGATACTATGCAAATAGATACTTCAAAGAAACTTTGAAACCTTTATTGTATAGTTGGCTAATGCTAATCAAATTATTTTAAGCCATCAACATTAAATATTTTTAATAAAAGTGGATGAAGTGATCTAAATTTTGTTAATACCCATGATGTGACCTTGACCATTATCTCCAAATATCACCACTCTACCTCTTTTAGCTCAAGGGTAATAAATTGATCTTTGTCATCCATCATGTGTCTTGAGCAGCCGTTTTCAAGATATCATTTTCTTTTTAATCCTTTGGTTGCAAGACATACCTGCAAAGCAATCACATCTTATGTTTAGGTACCCAAGCCTTTTTAGGTCCTTCATGGTTAGTAACAGCAAATATAGTTTCTTTTGGAACCCAAATTATTTTACCTTTATAATCAGCATAAAATAATTTATGATTGTAAATATAGGATTTATGACCTTTCTTAGCACAAAAAAATAGAAAATACATTTTCAATCAATTTATTTACAAAAAAAAATTGTTAAGAAGTCTTTGTTTCTTATGTGGTTTGTATTCCAAACTGACCTTATCAAAAATAGCTCTTTGATTGTTTAAAAGTAAATTAAGTTTTTTGAAGCTATAAGTAAATTTATCAATAATATTCTTATATTTTTTAACTTTATTTTTTAAATTCCGATCTTCAGCAAAAAAAAGTAATTTTTCTCTCTTTCCAATTTTTTTTTTAGATTTTAGCTTTTCAAATTCAATGAAAAATTCATCTTTCTTTTTTAGAAGAGTTAGATTTTTATTTTTTAAAACCTTGTTCTTTGCTTTCAAAACTTTAAAATCATTCAGCAATTCATTAAAAGCATTATAAAGTTCATCAAAATATAATCATAAATAGGGCTTTCAGAACTTACATCTTCTTCATTGGCTATAAGATATATATGGCAACTTCTTATTGTTCATCTTCAGATGAAGATTCATCACTGTCACTCCATGTTGCAACGTACGCTTTTTTCTTCTTTCTATATCCCTTTTTAAGCTGAGAATATTCAGATTTATAATGTCTGGGCTTCTTACATTCATAGCATATCATGGGATCCTTCTCCTTTTCCTTATCCTTTTTCTTATCTTCTTCCATTTTAACATCAAGTTTTTCTTTTATGAAATGACCTTTTTCTTTGCATAAATTTCTTGATGTTGAGAAATTTGGGAAATTGTATTTACCCCAACTTTATTGATTTTGATGATTTCCAAAAGCCATGAGTATTTTAAAGGAAACAATGAGTTTATTTATCAAAACCTTGAGCTTATTCTAAATGAAAGCAATGGACTCTCAATGTTTAAATTCACTGAGTTTTGAATCAATTTAAAAAGGAGTTTCAAGCTCTATATTTAATATTTCAAAGAGGAATTTTTACACGATATACTTCATTCAATGATTTCTTGAAACATGTCTTGAATTCATGCTTAATGTCATATTTATTGTATTCAAGTCAAAATATCATTTAAATTTATTCTGGGATAAATTTCAAAGTCAATCAGAAAATTTCTGATTTTTGATACGTTCCGGAGCCGACTCTAGAGTTTCAGAGTCGACTCCGTAAGTAACTGAGTTTTCTGATTTTCTCGAGTCGACCCTTGGATTTTCAAGAGTCGACCCCTGACTTCTGTGCGAGCCGACTCCTGTCTGTGCGAGTCGACTCCGCTCAAACAACAGAAATCATGTTTTTTGAGCACTTCTCGAGTCGACTCCCCATTTTCCTCGAGTCGACCCCCGACTTTCAGGAGCCGACACTTTGTTTTTCGCGAGTCGACCCTCTAACGTTTAAAATGTTTCTATTTTTGGTAATCGACTTCGAGCCGACTCCCACAAAGCTCGAGTCGACTCCACGAAATCTGGGCGCAATTTTTACGATGACACATCAGCCCCAACGGTAAGATTTTCAAATAACGGCTATTTTTCTGTCTCTAACGGATATATTTTTGCAGAATCTATAAATAGAGGAGTTCTTTTCAAATCAAAGAGAATCAAAGAGTGGAAAAGAAAATCTTTCAAAAAGAGGGAAAAAGAGCTTCATTGGAAAAATCATTTGAGTCAAGAAAGAGATTCAAAAGGAGTGAAATCAAAGAGAGAAATTCGTGTGCTCCTGAGCTACAATCTACAAAAGTTCAAGAGGAGATCCCAAAGCAACCAAGAGCAAATCAAGATCTTCCAACCTAAAAGAAAAGAAGAAAAGCTTCAACCAACATCCAAAAGCCCCAAAGCTAGGAGAATCTGTGCTGAGGCCTGATTCACACTTCAAAGGAGTTGGAGAAGAGAAGCAAAGAAGCCAAGCCTGCATTCAAGCTTATTAATCAGGCTTTTCTAACCTAAGCTTTATTTTGATTATTCTGCTCAAGAGGAGCTGTTTGTATTTAAACAATTTATTTTTTGTGTACTGATTCAATCAGTGGATTGAATCAGTGGAGGTTGTTGTACCTCGTTGTAAGCCGGGATGCTTGTGTTGGGTTAGTTGTGAGCCCGTTAAAACAACGTGTAGGGTTTTGTGCTGGTAAGCCCGAGTAAAACCAGCTGGGTTCGTTGTGCACCCGGAAAAACAACAAGTTTGAGTTGTGAGCTTGTAAAACAACTCGGCTGTAATCTAGAGAGATTATAGTGTGGACCCAAGTGAATCTTGGGAGTGGACGTAGGTGCTGGTTGCGCCGAACCACTATAAAACCTTGTGTTTGCCGTGCTCATTTTCTCTTCTCTATCTCTCTTTATTTCTGCTTGTGCATTGCTTTTAGTTAATTTCTCTCACTTGCACATCTTGCTAAAGTTTAAAACATTTCAAAAAGTCTTAAATTTTTAAGAACCCAATTCACCCCCCCCCTCTTGGGTTGCCATCTGGGCCAACAATTGGTATCAGAGCAAGTGCTCATTTAGAATTGATCTCACGATCAAGGGCTAAAGATCCTTATGGCAACACAAATGGTTCATGTTTTGCTGAAGGTCATTCTACGAATAGACCTCCTTTATTTAATGGAACCAACTATTCATATTGGAAAGCTAGAATGAGAATATTCATTCAAGCTTCTGACTATGAATTGTGGGGAGTAATAATAATGGACCTAGTACACCCACACACCTTATTGATGGCACTATTGTTCCTAAACCCGAAAGGGATTGGAATGATAATGATAGGAGAATGGCACAATTAAATGCTAAAGCCATTAATATTTTGTATTGTTCCTTAGACTCAAATGAATTCAACCGAATCTCAACATGTAATTCCGCAAAAGAAATTTGGGATAGGTTGGAAATAACACATGAAGGAACAAACCAAGTAAAGAATCAAAATAAATATTTTGGTTCATAAATATGAATTATTTACATGGAACAAACTGAAACCATCACATGCATGTTCACTAGATTCTGATATTGTGAATGGTTTGAAAAGTCTTGGAAAAGTTTATACTAATGCTGAGCTTGTGCGCAAAATTCTTAGGTCACTACCAAGACGTGGGAAGCCAAGGTCACTGCCATCCAAGAAGCAAAGACTCAACATCCTACCTTGGAGGAGCTTCTAGGATCGCTAATGACCATGAGCTTCAAGTTAAACAACATGTTGAGGAGAGTCAAAAAGAAGAAACCATCGCCCTCAAACTGCAGAAATGGAAGAAGCAGCAGCGATGATGAAGAGGATGATGATGAAACAGCTCTCTTGCCAAGGAAATTCAAGAAGTTTATGAAAGAAAGGCCCTTCCACAAAAAGAATTTGGAGCAAAATGGAAGGAGAAAAAGAAAAGATAAGAAAAAGGAAAAGGACAAAGAGAAAGAGCCCTTAGTATGTTATGAATGTAAAAAGCCAGGGCATTTTAGATATGACTGTCCTTTACTTAAGAAGGCCTAAAGAAAAAAAAGGCCTACATGGCAACTTGGACTGACAGTGAAGAGTCTTCTTCCGAAGAAGAAGAACAAAAGAAGTTGCCAATATTTGCTTCATGGCCAACGACGACGACAACGAAATGAGGTAAGTTCTGAAAACCCAATGATGATTTACTTTTGATGAAATGTTTGAGGCTTTCAATGAACTTATGATTGATTTTAAATCTTTGAAAAAGAAACATAAGTTTTGAAAAATGAAAATTAATTTAATAAAAGTAAAAATGAATTAGCTTTAGAAGTTAAGATTAAAATGAAAAAGAAGAACTTAATGAAAAGAATGATTTGTTCAAAGATTGATTTATTAAAATCTGAAACTAAAATCTAATTAAAGAAAAAGAATCAATCTCTAATGAAAATGATTTTCTTAAGAAAGATGTTAAAAAATATAAAGACATTGTTGAGAAATTCACTCTAAGCTCAACTAAACTTAACATGATTTAGATAGTCAAAAAGCTGTTTTTGACAAAGCAGGTTTAGGATATAACACATTAAGAAAACAAAAATCTTAAAGAATATTTTTGTAAAAGCCAACCAAAGTAATATAACTTGTTTTAAATGTAATGAAAAAGGTCATAAATCTTTGAATGCAAAACATTAAAATAACAACAAGTTAAATATTAAAGCTAAGAAAATATGGGTTCCGAAAGGAACAATTTTTATTGCTGCTAACCATGAAGGACCCAAGAAAGCTTGGGTACCTAAACATAAAGTTTAAATTATGTTGCAGGAATGTCTTGTAGCCAAAAGATCAAAGAAAAAGTGGTACCTTGATAGTGGCTGCTCAAGACATATGACGGGTGACAAAGATGAATTCATCACCCTGGAAGAAAAGAAAGGTGGAGTTGTGACGTTTGGCGATAACGGTAAAGGTCAAATTATGGGCCTTGGTAAAGTTCGCATAACTCATCTACATTATTGATAATGTACTTTATGTTGATGGTTTGAAGCATAATCTAATTAGCATAAGCCAATTATGTGATAAAAACTTTAATGTTTCATTTAAATCTTCTTATGCACTGTAACTAATTCTATTGATGATAGCATTGTATTTACTGGTTATAGACATGGCAATGTTTACTTAGTTGATCTAGAAAAATTATCTTTGAGTGATCATTGCTTAATTGCTGACAATGCTAACATAAATGAAATTAGTTGGTTGTGGCATCGTAGATTAGGTCATGCAAGCACACACCTTATTTCAAAACTAATTAAAATGGATTTAGTTAAAGGATTACCTAAACTAGATTTTGAAAATAATAAAATATGTGATGCATGTCAATTTGGAAAACAAACTAGAAGTTCTTTCAAATCTAAAAATGTTGTTTCAACTTCTAGGGCTTAGAGCTACTTCACATGGACCTTTTTGGACCAACTAGAACCACAAGTCTAGGAGGAAAGAAATATGGTCTAGTGATTGTAGATGATTATTCTAGATATACTTGGGTAATGTTTTTAGCTCACAAAGATGAGACTTTCTCGATATTCCTGAAATTCTTCAAGAAAGTCACAAATGAGAAAAACACTACCATAGTATCTCTAAGAAGTGATCATGGAACAGAATTTGAAAATCACTTATTTGAAAATTTCTGCACTGAAAATGGAATTAATCATAATTTTTCAGCCCCTAGGACTCCACAGCAAAATGGTGTAGTTGAAAGAAAAATAGGACTCTAGAAGACATGGCCCGTACCATGCTATGCGAAAGCAACTTACCAAAGTATTTTGGGCGGAAGCAATTAACACAGCATGTTACATCTTAAATCAGAGCTTTAATAAGACCAATATTAAAGAAAACACCTTATGAATTATGGAATGAAAGAAAACCAAATATAAAATACTTTCATGCATTTGGATGTAAATGTTTCATTCATAATAATGGTAAAAACAACTTAGGAAAATTTGATGCTAAATCTGATGAAGGAATTTTTTAGGTTATTCAACAACTAGTAAGCTTATAGAATCTTTAACAAGAAAACCTTAGTAGTTGAAGAATCCATTCATGTAGTTTTTGATGAATCTTTAGCAACTGGATCTGAAAAGCTTGATGATGAGGAAGATACAAACATAATTGAAAAAGATCTTGAAAAACTTAATATTGAAGTATCTTCTGATCATGAACAAGAAGCTAAAGATGATGATTCACATAAGGACGATGATGTCAATATTGATCATAATGATATAGATCTTCCAAGAGACTGGAGATATGCTCATAGTCATCCTAAGGAATTGATTATAGGCGATCCATCTCAAGGAATAAGAACTAGATCATACATGAGAAATATTAGTAATCATCTTGCATTTGTATCACAAATTGAACCTAAAACTATAGAAGAAGCTGAAAAAGATAATAATTGGATGTTAGCAATGCAAGAAGAACTAAATCAATTTACAAGAAATAATGTTTGGACTTTAGTTGAAAGACCTAAAAATCATTCAGTAATAGGATCAAAATGGATTTATAGAAATAAACTAGATGAAAATGGCATTGTAATTAGAAACAAAGCTAGATTGGTTGCTAAAGGATATAATCAAGAGGAAGGTATTGATTTTGATGAAACCTTTGCACCTGTAGCTAGATTAGAAGCCATTAGGCTATTACTTGCATTTGCATGTCATATGAATTTTAACTTATTTCAAATGGATGTAAAAAGCGCATTTTTAAATGGATTTATAAATGAAGAAGTTTATGTAGAACAACCACCAGGTTTTGAAGATCACGAATTTTCAAATCACGTTTTTAAATTGCACAAAGCTTTATATGGTTTGAAACAAGCACCTAGAGCTTGGTATGATAGGTTAAGTAAATTCTTAATAGAAAATGATTTTACAAGAGGAAATGTAGATAAAACTTTGTTTTTGAAAAGAAAAAGTAAAGATTTACTTGTAGTACAAATATACGTAGATGACATTATTTTTGGTGCTACTAACGATTCTCTTTGTCAAGAATTTGCAAAGTTGATGCAGGGAGAATTCGAGATGAGCATGATGGGAGAACTCAACTTCTTCCTTGGACTCCAGATCAAACAAAGCAAAGAGGGAATCTTTATCAACCAAACAAAATACACAAGAGAACTACTAAAAAGTTTGGTATGGAATCAATGAAACCCCTCGGAACTCCAATGAGTCCTTCATGCAAGCTGGACAAAGATGAAGAAGGTAAAAAGGTTGATCAAAAGTATTATCGAGGTATAATCGGATCCCTTCTTTATTTAACAGCAAGTAGACCAGATATTATGTTTTCAGTATGTTTATGTGCTAGATTTCAATCTGAACCTAAAGAATCACATTTAATAGCTGTTAAAAGAATTTAAGATATCTAAATGGAACAAAAATGTAGGTTTATGGTATTCTAGAGACTCCACATTAAACCTAATTGCATATTCAGATTCTGATTATGCTGGATGTAAATTAGATAGAAAAAGCACAAGTGGTGCATGCCAATTCTTAGGTAAGTAACTTAATCACATGGTTTAGCAAAAAGCAAAATTCAGTTGCATTATCAACTACTGAAGCTGAATATGTAGCAGCTGGAAGTTGCTGTGCGCAAATCCTATGGATTAAGCGACAACTTGAAGACTATGGTATCACACTTGATAAGACACCCATAAGATGTGATAACACTAGCGCAATCAATTTAACTAAAAATCCAATTCAACATTCAAGAACAAAACACATAGAAATTAGATATCATTTTATAAGAGAACATGTAGCTAATGAATGAAATTTGTCTTGATTATGTTAACACTGAAGAACAATTAGCTGACATATTCACTAAACCTTTAAAAAGAAAGATTTTGTTATCTTAGAGGAGAATTAGGATTTGTGATCCTTTTGAATAAATTTTGAAACCCCTAAGGAAATATATCTAGAGTTCTTTCAAATTCTCAAAATCTTAAGGAAATCTTATCTAGAACTCATATCAATTTGATCTCTCAAATCCATGATTTTTAATCATACTCAAAGATCAAATTCCGGACTCATTTCAGATCTCTGAATTTTTTTTTCTGAAATGGTCTCGGAGCCGACTCGAGAGTATCGGAGTCGACTCGAGTTTCTGCTGAAACTCAGGAGTCGACCCCTCCTCTGAGCGAGTCGACTCGAGATCGGGTCCGTGCTCTGTGACTACGCGAGCCGACTCCACGCTTTGCGCGAGTCGACTCGACGTGGTCCCAGTCGATTTATTAGGGCACGAGTCGACCCCGGACATTTCATCTTCCAAATCTTCCAAATCTCTCCAAAACTTTCCCAAACCCTCCAAACTCCAAAAACCTCTGATTAACACTCCTTCAGATCAATGGCACCTAAAACCCGTGGAGCTAGCAGAGTGGCGCCGGTTGAAGAGGAAAAAGGACCGTCGACGACCCGTCCGCGAGCCGTCTCCGGATTCTCTCTACCCCTTCTCTAGTGATTCCTGCTCCAGCTCCACTCTTCAGGTAGATCTTCTAGCCAGTAGGATTGTACAACGGTAGAAAGGTTTTTTGAGTTATTTGAGAATGAGGGATTTATCATTGGTAGACAGTTGATTGAGATGGGATTTGAGAAATTGTTCACTTGGATTGCCCACCTACCCTGCTTAGGTTAAAGAATTTTACAAGAATTGTCTAGAGGAGATGATGGCCTTGTAGCAAGTGAGAGGCATTGGTTGAACATTACTCCTCCATTCTATCTAGATTGTTGAATTTACCCTTATCTGGACCTCCACTTTTGCCCCAGAAGATAGATCTCCAGCCCTCACAAGATATTGAACCGAAATTTTGAGGGATTTGAAGAAGTTTTTGCTAGTCAACTACCTTTGGAACTGAGATTACTTCATAATCTGCAGTAGGATTTTATTTCCCAAGACTGGCAGATTTGACTATGTTCTGAAGAGATATCTTTATTATGGATGCTGTTGTTCTGGGAAGCCTATAATCTGCCTAGGATGATATTGGTACATTGCAGATTGTGGGGAAGAAGAAATCAAGTTTGCCCTATGGCATGGTTTAACAAATTATTTCAAAGCCAAGGGATTGTTTGGTGATAGTGAGCCAAAGAAGGAATTAAGACATACTGATTTTTATACTTTGGCTACATTCATCGAATGGGTTTGTTAAGAGGAATGGAAGTTGGGAGAGGAAGAATATTGCAGAGGACAGAGCTATGGATGAGGCCCCCAGACCTTCTGTGAGACATTCATCACCTGAGCCTCCTCAGCTCATCTATTCCAGATTCTGTTCCAGCTCCTGCTCCTGATCTACCCCTGCTCCTACTATTGCTCCTGCTCAGTCTTCTACTTTTCATCTGCTAGTTTTCTGATCAGTTAGATCAGCTTAGATCTTATTCAAATCTGAGATTAAGTGATCATGAAAATAGAAAATGAATTTGATGAAAAGTTTATGAATTTGAAAGAAGCCTTGTATTCACTTAGTGATCGGGTTGCATCGATTGAGTCTACTCTTAGCTCATCTCCGCTCCTTAAGTGAAGATTTAAGAATATTTTTGGAGAACTTAAGGATATCTGCGGTGATCAGAGACTATTCCCAATGCAACGCCGAGCTTCAAGAAAATTTCACTGCTTGCACTTTTGTTGATGAAAAGCTTAAAGATTATGTTAGACTTCAATGTGAAGGAATGAAGCAATAGTAGATCATTTGAATAGATTACAAGAAGAAATTTTGAATTTTCATGTAATCTCTTTTGATGTAATGAAATTTACTTTCAATGCAATGAATGTTTACATTTTCTTGTACTTCATTTTGAAGTAATGAAAGTTTGATGCATTACTTATGTCCAATCTTTGAATATCTTGAATGATTATCCTCAATTGATAATTTAAATGGAAAAAGATAAAGAATGATATTGATATTGATGCTTCCTAACCTTTTTGTTGATTACAAAAAAGGGGGAGAGATTTTATTTAATCGTATATGCTGAATGTAATTTAAATTTGAAAGAGGGAGAGAGAAATTAATGATAAACATTATGCTTAAGTTTTTATTTAATTTTGAAAATTTGAATGATTACAAAATTAGTTTCATAGGGGGAGCTACCTCATTGAGGGGGAGCCTTCCATGAACACAAAAATTGATTTTGGAATCACAAATTTTTCAATTCAAAATGCATATACTCAATGTTTTTGTCATCATCAAAAAGGGGGAGATTGTTGAGAAATTATTGAAACATATTTACCCCAACTTTATTGATTTTGATGATTTCCAAAAGCCATGAGTATTTAAAGGAAACAATGAGTTTATTTATCAAAAACCTTGAGCTTATTCAAATGAAAGCAATGAACTCTCAATGTTTAAATTCACTGAGTTTTGAATCAATTTGAAAAGAAGTTTCAAGCTCTATATTTAAATTTCAAAAGGAATTTTTACATATATTCAATCAATGATTTCTTGAAACATGTCTTGAATCATGCTTAATGTCATATTTATTGTATTCAAGTCAAATATATTTAAATTTAATCTGGGACGAATTTTAAAGTCAATCAGAAAAATTTCTGATTTTTGATACGTTCCGGAGCCGACTCTGAGTTTCAGAGTCGACTCCCCTGATTTTCTCGAGTCGACCCTTGGTTTCAAGAGTCGACCCCTGATTCTGTGCGAGCCGACTCCTGTCTGTGCGAGTCGACTCCGCTCAAACAACAGAACCATGTTTTTTGAGCACTTCTCGAGTCGACTCCCCATTTTCCTCGAGTCGACTCCCGACTTTCAGGAGCCGACACTTGTTTTCGCGAGTCGACCCTCTAACGTTTAAAATGTTTCTATTTTTGGTAATCGACTTCGAGCCGACTCCCACAAAGCTCGAGTCGACTCCGCGAAATCTGGGCGCGATTTTTACGATGACACATCAGCCCCAACGGTAAGATTTTTGAATAACGGCTATTTTTCTTGTCTCTAACGGATATATTTTTGCAGAATCTATAAATAGAGGAGCTCTTTTCAAATCAAAGAGAATCAAAGAGTGGAAAAGAAAATCTTTCAAAAAGAGGAAAAAACAGAGCTTCATTTGGAAAAATCATTTGAGTCAAGAAAAGAGATTCAAAAGGAGTGAAATCAAAGAGAGATTCGTGTGCTCCTGAGCTACAATCCACAAAAGTTCAAGAGGAGATCCAAAGCAACCAAGAGCAAATCAAGATTTCCAACCTAGAAAGAAAAGAAAAAAGCTTCATCCAACTCCAAAAGCCCCAAAGCTAGGAGAATCTGTGCTGAGGCCTGATTCACACTTCAAAGGAGTTGGAGAAGAGAAGCAAAGAAGCCAAGCCTGCATTCAAGCTTATTAATCAGGCTTTTCTAACCTAAGCTTTATTTTGATATTCTGCTCAAGGGAGCATTTGTATTTAAACTCGAATTTTTTTTTGTTTGCTGATTCAAGTGGATTGAATCAGTGGAGGTAGTTGTACCTCGTTGTAAGCTTGGGATAGCTTGTGTTGGGTTCGTTGTGAGCCCGTTAAAACAACGAGTTGGGTTTTGTGCTGGTAAGCCCGAGTAAAACCGGCTGGGTTCGTTGTGCACCCGGGAAAACAACAAGTTTGAGTTGTGAGCTTGTAAAACAACTCGGCTGTAATCTAGGAGATTATAGTGTGGACCCAAGTGAATCTTGGGAGTGGACGTAGGTGCTGGTTGCGCCGAACCACTATAAAACCTTGTGTTTGCCGTGCTCATTTCTCTACTCTATCTCTCTTATATTTCTGTTTGTGCATTGCTTCTAAGTTAATTTCTCTCACTTGCACATCTTGAGTAAATTTGTTTAAAACATTTCAAAAAGTCTTAAATTTTTAAGAACCCAATTCACCCCCCCCCTCTTGGGTTGCCATCTGGGCCAACACTTGAACTTTTTTATAAAAAGAGTGCTATCATCATCATCTTCTTATTTTTCATTGCTGCTCTTCTCCTTTTCAGCAGCTTTTAATGCATTGTTCTTTTCTTCTTCATATCTTCTTCAAGATGTTACTTCATTGTGAGTTCATGGGTTATGGGTGATCCAAGAAGCTCTTTCAAAGGTAAATTATTGAGATCTTTGGCTTCTTGGATTGCTGTCACTTTTGCTTTCCATGCTCTTGGAAGGGACCTAAGAATTTTTTGAACAAGCTCAGCGTTAGTATAGGTCTTTCCAAGACTTTTTAATCCATTCACAAATCTAGTGTACATACAAGTGATGGACTCATTCTGATCCATGTTAAAGAGTTTATATTTATGCACAAAAATGTTAATCTTGGACTCTTTAACTTGGTTGGTTCCCTTATGGATAACTTTCAACCGATTCCATATCTTTTTGGCTGAGATGCAAGTAGATATTCTATTAAATTTATTTGCATTCAAGGAGCAATATAAGACATTCATGGCCTTAGCATTGAGCTGGGTCATTTTCCTATCATTCTCATTTCAATCCCTTTCGAGCTTAGAAATGATGGATCCATCTACAAAGTATGTGGGAGTGCTAAGACCATTGATAATGACACTCCATAAATCATAGTCTAAAGCTTGAATGAATATCCTGATTCTAGTTTCCAATATGAAAAATTTATGCCATGAAACAAAGGTGAATAATTTATGAATTATTCCTCAAAAAAAAAAAAGAACCAGCATGAGCTACCATTTGGATCTTTAGCTCTTGATTGTTAGATCATGGAAGGATGAGCACTAGCTCTGATACCAATTGTTGGCCCAGATGGCAACCCAAGAGGAGGATGAATTAGGTTTTTAAAAATTTTGATGCTTAAAAATAATTTTATAAAGTGATAGTGCACAAGGATATATGCAATGAGTGTAGTGCAAGAATGCAACATAAAGTGTACAAGGTAGAGTAGAGAGAAAGAGAGACAAGCATGACAAACACAAAAAATTTATAATGGTTCGGTGTTAGCTACACCTACATCTACTCCCAAGCAACTCTTGGGCCCACACTATAATCATCCTAATTACAGCAGAGTTGTTTTTCAAGCTCAAACTTAAACTTATTGTTTTACAATGGGATCACAACGAACTCAGCTGGTTTTCATAGATTCATCAGCATAAAACCTATCCCAAGCTTTCTAGCTTGAACAAGGCTGATCCGCCTTTCCTGATTCAATCATCTGATTGAATTAGTAATCAAATATAATAAGAGTAAGGTTACAATAGATATAAAGCTTCTCAAATGAGCAAATAAGATAATATAATCAAGATACAAATAGAAGAGCCTGATTTAGAAGATTTCTAAAGTTGGGCTTTTCTTCTTTTTCTAAAGTTGGGCTTTTTTTTTTCTTCTTTTTCTCTATTCCTCTGAGATGATCTTCCTTAAGATAGGATTGAAACTTTGGAAGAATCATTGATGTAGAGGCTTTTGAAGAACTAGGGCTCTTTGCTTCTCCATTTGATTTGATAGAAATCCTTCGAGGTTGGCTTTTGAATGCTTTGGATTTCTCTAAGCTCTGTTTCAAACAAAAGGATTTCAGATTTGAACTTTTGCCTTTTTAATTTTTACTTCTATTCTTTCTCTTTTTTGTCATCTCAAAATGGCTCTCCTTTTATAATCTCTCTAAATCCATTTTTAAATAAAAATTAGCCATTAAAAGTACTTGAAGAGGTGTTTAGCACGAAAAAGAAAAGAGCCATTAAGATTTGCTAGATAAAAGATAAGCTCTAGAGTCATCTCTGATACTTCTGAAATTCGTCTCTAACATATTAAAGTCTGCTCTAATAAGACCTGGAGTCAGCTCTAACTCGAGATGTTCAAAATAAACTTTTGCTCATCGCAGAGTTCTAGCTTTTCGAGGGATCGACACTTCTTGTACAGAAGTCGGCTCTAGAGAATGCGGGAGTCGTCTATAATGAAGCCCCAAAAAATTACTCTCTGTATAACCATTAGAGTCAGCTCTAATTCTCTGACACAGAAATCAGCTCTAATCTCTCTAATCTGTGCCATAAATGCCAAACTATTGAGTCGGCTCTAATACTTCTAGAGTCGGCTTTAATTGCTGAAACTTGACATTTGACACTAGACAACGATCTTAGATTTTGATTAGATAAACATTTAAATTCCTTAAACACTTAATCAAAATCATTAGTAACATAAGAAATATATTCATATGATTTTTATTATTCATCAAAATCACTAATTGGGTCAACAAACACAATCTGCATCAGTGTAGCCTTTAATATTCAAGTGGTTATACTTTCTAAACATAAACCCTTTTCACGAAGATGCTTTTAAATATTGAAGAATTCAAACTACATCTTCCATATGCTCTTTACTAGTATATTGAAGAATTCGAACCACAACTTCCATATGCTCTTCACTAGTGAAATACCCGGATGTAGACTTTCTATCTGTAATGCTTTCAACCCAATCTCCATCGGTGTAGCCTTCAATATTCAAGTGATTATGCTTTCTAAACATAAACCCTTTTCCCGGAGATGCTTTTAAATATTGAAGAACTCGAACCATAGCTTTCATATGCTCTTCACTACGATTATGCATAAATTGACTCACCAAACTTACAGCATAGGCAATGTTTGGCCTTGAATGTGATAAGTAAATCAGCTTCCCCACAAGGCGCTAGTATCTCTCTTCGTTGGTGGATATTCTCTTAATTTAAAATTGCACTACTTATTAAAAATTTAAAGTTTAATTTAATTAGTATGAGCCAATTATTTGATAAAGAAAATAGGGTATTATTTGACCCTACTCATTCTTTAGTTAGCATAGAAGATAAGGCTCTAATTATTAATTCCAGACATAAAAATGTATGTGTGCTTAATTTATATATTTTACTTTCTTCATTTTCATGCTTATCAGCTAATAATGGTTGGTCATGCGGTCATGCCATTAAAGGCTTGGACTTGCTAATATTGAATTAATCTTTAAATTATCAGTGAAGAAACTAGTTATAGGCTTACCTAAACTTAAATTCGATAAAAATAAATTTTATAGTGCTTATTAAAAGGGTAAACAAACTAAAAATTTCTTTCCAATCAAAAAATATTATGTCTACCTCTAGAGTGCTCGAACTTTTACCCATAAACTTATTTGGACCTAGTAGGATAGCTAGCTAGGAGGTAAACATTATGTATTAATTATAATTGACGGCTGCTTTAGGTTCACATGGACAATATTCATGGCATATAAGGATTAAGCCTTTTATAATTTTGCTAAGTTTTCAAAAAGTCAAAAGTAAAAGGATTTAAAATTACATGTATTAGAAGCGCTATGCAAACAAATTTGATAATTAATTCTTCATGTTAATTTCTTGCTAAAATTTAAAAATCCAAAATTTATTAAAATGTAAGACAAGTCCATCATGTTGGTATGTAAATACATTCAAGTATGCACAGAATGACCCAAAATTCTATTATTTCCATTATCAAATTATGTGAACTTTTGTTTGATATAAGTTGGCTCTAATTAAGCACCCAGAGTGGGATTTTATACAGGAGTGCTCACTCATTTGTAGCTTACAAAATTCGATACCAGCCATCCATAATGAGGAGAGAGATCCAAGGGAGTCCTTATGAGGAGGACACCCGATAAGAAGTGTCTTCATTCAGCGACTTATATTCTCCTCAAATTGGTACCGGCATGCTTGCATGATGGAGCCGCTGCAGACACGGACCCAGAAGCACACATCTTCATTTAAAAGCCTTTGAGATTAAGATCTAGTATGCTTTGATGTGGTTGGTATAGCCACAAGGGCAATTTTGGCAAACATTAGTGTGGCTCCGGTGTCTCCAATGCTCGCAGTAGCCCCGGCAAATAGTTTCATCGAGTCGGACCATTCCTGGCGGCCCCGATTGGCCCCGGTGTCTCCGAGCTCGCCGAGTCGGCCTCGAATTCCTGGCTGGCCCCGACGTCTCCGAGCTCACCGAGTCGGCCCCGACCATTCCTGGCCGGCCCCGATCGGCTCCGGCATCTCCGAGCCCGCCGAGTCGGGATCGGCCCCGGCGTCTCCAAGCTCGCCGAGTCAGCCCCGACCATTCCTGGCCAGCCCCGATCGGTCCTGGCATTCGAGCCCGCTGAGTCAGCCCCAATCAGCTCTCTCCGGCTCGAGTCGGCAATTATGTCGGCTAGATCGGCCCCGGCATAGAGCCCGCCGAGTTAGCGACCATTCCTGGTCGGCACCGATCAGCCTCGGCGTCTCCGAGCTCGCCGAGTCGGCCCCGATCGGTCCCGCGTCTCCAAGCCCACTCGAGTCAGCCCCGACCATTCCTGGTCGGCCCCGCCCCGGCACCTCCTTCGGTAGAGTTGGCCCCGACCATCCCTGGTTGGCCCAGCTCAGCCAGGCGCCCTCAGGAGAGTGAAGGTGCCCCCGATTTCTCCAAGTTGGCCCCAGTACAGCCCTGGTGGTTCAAGCCACCACCTTTCTGACCTGCACCACCTGACAACGCCAGATCCCAACTACCCACTGGCCAAGCTGCTGATGGGACTGGACCAAACTACCTGATAGCCCCACTGGCTGATGAGACGTAACCCACCAACCGTCATTTTTTCCCTCTCCGATGGGACATGACCCACCAACCGATCCAGATTCACGCAACCCCCAAGAACTCTGCGGACATTCCTTTTTCACGGAATCCCACGTGGTCATGCAAGTGTTAACACCCTATAAAAAGGTGAATTAACTCAATGATCAGGTACGACGAAAACTTAGAGACTTGCTATCCCAATACCCAGAGGGAAATTCCTCCTCTCTGTGGACTCTTCTCATTCTAAAATGAGCTCATTCGAGCTCTTCCTCAGCTGTGACCTCGGTTGCTAACTTGAGCATCGGAAGGTCCCCACCGGAGTATCCCTCCAGTCCTGGGACTTTTTACGGGCAACCCGGTGAAGCAAGGATCCGCTAATCAATCTACTTCCTTCTCCCGACGTTCAGGACCAGTGATCAGGCGTCATCAGATTGGCGCACCAAGTAGGGGGCGAACAAGGCGATAGGTAGCCCAGGTTTCCCTGTGTTACATATCGGCGAACTTTTGCTTCCCCCTCTTTTCTTCTTCAAGCCATGGTGGTGATGCGAGCCCAGGACGCTTCCATCAGCTGTCCAGCGGGGCCCCCGCCAGTTAGGCAGCAAGAGGCCAATCCCCCTGCTATCGATTCTTCCATCACCTGTCCACCACCAGATGCAGCTGTCCAAACTGCGGAGCGACTAGCGACTCTCACCCAGCAAGTCCAAACTCTCACCGCTATGGTCCAGGGACTCCAGCAGCAACAGTCCGTGGCCATCCAGCACCAGACTGCTCCCCTCGCCAGTCAGCAGTCGGCAAGGGGAGGCTCTCCTCAGCGAGATGCTGATCGTCATCAGGTTTCCCCTAGGAAGCCTCGTCGTGAGCCTCCCAAGCAGCCACGGTCCCCTGACTGTGGCCCCAGCAAATTTTCTCTCGAGCCGTATCATCAAGAGGAACCAAAGCGGAAGTCTCGGCTCTCGCATCCTTCTCCTTCTTTTTCTTCCTCTTCTTCCTCCTCCGAGCCATCTCCGAGGGCTCCGACAATCAGCCGTTAGGCGGAGGAGCGCCTGGACGAGTACAATAGGCGACTGGATGAGCTTGCCAGGAAGATCAATTATCAACCGGAGGAGGAGTTTGACACCCATCCTCCTTACACCCGTCGGATATTGGAGGAGCCTATCCCCTCCAGATTCCGTTTTCCCCAGATAGATCTGTACGATGGTACAACAGATCCTCTCAACCATCTCGAGAGTTATAAAGCAATGATGCAAGTCCAAGGCGCTACGGACGCTCTTCTCTGCAAAGCCTTTCCTGCCACCCTATGGAAGGCTGCTCGCGCATGGCAATCGCACCTGTCCCCTCACAGTATCGACTCCTTTCGAGAGATGGAGAGGGCCTTTCTGGCACATTTTGATACCTGCCGGCGGATTCCAAGAGTGGCAGACAGCCTCTTCTCCGAGCGCCAGAAGGAGGGGAAGTCGCTATGGGACTTTGTGTCCCGGTTTAAGGATGCCGCCCTCGAAGTTTACCATCTTGATGATGCGGTGGCAACGCTAGCGCTAAAGCGGGGACTCCTCCCGTCCCGCTTTACCTTTTCCTTGGACAAGAAGCCCCCGAGTTCCTACTCCGACCTCCTCCTCTGGGCTCAGAAGTACATCCGTGCGGATGAAGCTGACTACACCCGCCGAGAATCCTCGAGGAGCTCCAACCACAAGCCCGCTCGCCCCGAGCCGAGTAGACCCCCTCGATACCAGCGGTCTGATCCGCCTCGCTGATCTGACAACAGGCATCGAAGCCCGTTCCTAACGAGAGCAAGCTCACACACCTTCTCGCCCCTTGATCTCACATCCTTATGAAGATCGAGGGCGAGCCTTATCTCCAGCGCCCTCCTCCTATGAAGAAAGGTCCTCCCCGTGACAAGAGCCGTTATTGCCGGTTCCATCGGGATTACGACCACGACACCAACAGTTGCTTCAGTTTGAAGTGAGCCATAGAGGAACTCATCCAGCGGGACTATCTCGGCAAGTATGTCCAAAAGGTGCTGCAACCGCTTTCGGCCCTCATGGGGCCTCCGCCTGTTCAAGCCACCGTCGATAACACTCCCATGGAGCGGACAGTCGAGATGGTGTCCTGGGGGCAACTCCTTCGTCCAAGCGCTCGAGGGGGGAGGAGGCGCCGGATAATGTAATTTCTGGGGGGAGAACCTGTTGTTGTTGAAAATGTAAACAATGAAGGCATCGTCGTCTCTATGACGATCGCCAA
>UESW01003945.1:1606487-1623543 GCA_900491605.1 Calamus simplicifolius | reverse complement strand
ATCCTTTGTGACGGAGAAAGGCATTTATTGCTACAAAGTGATGCCTTTTGGCCTCAAGAATGCAGGGGCAACCTACCAGAGGTTGATGAACAGAGTGTTCCAAGATTAGCTAGGATGAAATATGGAGGTCTATGTGGATGACATGCTAACAAAGAGCACCCACGCCTTCAATCACATCTCCAACTTAGAGGAAACCTTCAACAACCTCCATCGTTTCCAAGTCAAGCTGAACCCCAAGAAGTATGCTTTCGGGGTTACGACAGGCAAGTTCCTAGGTTTTATGGTGACCCAGCGGAGGATCGAGGCAAACCCAGAGAAGATCAGCGCCATCCTTGACATGAGGCCACCGTCCAGCAAGAAGGAAGTGCAACGACTGATGGGAAGAGTGGCGGCTCTGAGTCGCTTCCTCTCCAAATCGGCCGAGAGGTGTTTACCCTTCTTCAAGGCCCTACGGAAGGTGGACAGCTTCGAGTGGACAGACGACTGCTAGAGAGCCTTCGATGGGTTGAAGGCGTTTATGTCCTCTCCGCTACTCCTGCTAAGCCAAGGGATGGAGAAAGCCTTTTCCTCTACCTCGCCGCTTCTCTAGAGGCCGTTAATTCAGTCTTGGTGCATCTTGACACTGACGAGACCCAGAGACCCATCTATTATGTGAGCAAGGTCCTCCATGACGCAGAAGTTAGGTACTCCAAGACAGAGAAAGTTATTTTCGCCCTGATAGTCTCTGCCCGACGTCTTCGCCCATACTTTCAAGCCCTTCCCATCATGGTGCTCACGGACCAACCCCTTCGAGCCATCATGGCCTGTTCAGATACCTTAGGCCGACTTGCCAAGTGGGCTATCAAGCTAGGAGAGTTCGACCTCTCCTTCCAGGAACGATCGGCTCTGAAGTCCCAAGTTTAGCCGACTTCCTGGTTGAGTGCACTTGGGCGGATGAGGCGGCTGAGGAAGCTACCAAGGAGCAGCGTGAGCCTGAATCAAGCGGTAATGGAGAAACTTGGATCCTTCATGTGGACGGCGCATCAAACTCTCAGGGAAGCGGCGTCGGCCTCATTCTTGCCGGGAAATATATAAATCATTGTAGGACTATATATATATATAGTCCTACAAGTACTACAATGCCCGTGTTCATCCCAAGGTCTTCCGCCATGGAGACTCGGTTTTGAGGAAGGCTGAGGTATCCAAGCCTACGGAGGGGGGCAAGCTATCCCCCAACTGGGAGGGTCCTTATCGCGTTGCCGAGATACTTCACCGGGGGGCATACAGGCTAGAAGAGCTCGACGGGCGACCTATCCCACATACCTGGAATGCGGATAACCTCTGCCAATATTATCAATGATGTATTCCCTTGGAGTACGAGCAATAAAGGGATCCCTTCCGACGTCACAGCCTATTCTCCCCTGTATCCAAGGACCAGATCTTGCAAAAGGAGCTCGCTGGCATCGTGGCTAACGGGACACCACTCGGCCCCAGCACGGCGGTGCCCCCGAGTCGGTTAAGACCCTAACAACTCCGTACCCGGTTGAGTCGCCACTCAGATTACACACAAACCCCTGAGGTGGTTCAAAAGGAGCTCGCCGGCATTGCGGCTAACGGGACACCACTCGGCCCTGGCACGGCGGTGCCCTCGAGTCGGTTAAGACCCTAACAGCTCCATACCCGGTCGAGTCACCACTCGGGCGGTACACAACGCCCGAGGTTGTTCAAAAGGAGCTCACAGGCATCGCGGCTAACGGGACACCACTCGGCCCCAGTACGGTGGTGCCCCTGAGTCAGTTAAGACCCTAACAGCTTCATACCTGATCGAGTCGCCACTCGGGCGGCACACAAACCCCGAGGTGGTTCAAAAGAAGCTTGCCGGCATCGCGGCTAACGGGACACCACTCGGCCCTGGCACAGCGATGCCCATGAGTCGGTTAAGTCCCTAACAGCTCCGTACCCGATCGAGTTGCCACTCGAACGGTACACAACCCCCGAGGTGGTTCAAAGGAACTTGCCGGCATTGCGGCTAATGGGACACCACTCGGCCCCAGCACGGCGGTGCCCTCGAGTCGGTTAAGACCTAAAAGCTCTGTACCTGGTCGAGTCGCCACTCGGGCGGCACACAACCCCCGAGGTGGTTCAAAAAGAGCTCACCGGCATCGCGACTAATGGGACACCACTAGGTCCCAGCACGGCGGTGCCTCCGAGTCGATTAAGACCCTAATAGCTTCGTACCTGGTCAAGTCGCCACTCGGGCAGCACACAAACCACCAAGATGGTTCAAAAGGAGCTCGTTGGCATCGCGTCTAACGGGACACCACTCGGCCCTGGCACGGCAGTGCCCCCGAGTCGGTTAAGACCCTAATAGCTCCATACCCTGTAGAGTTGCCACTCGGGCGGCACACAAACCCCCGAGCTGGTTCAAAAGGAGCTCACCAGCATCGCGGCTAACGGGACACCACTCGGCCCGGTACGGCGATGCCTCCGAGTCGATTAAGACCCTAACAGCTCTGTACCCGGTCGAGTCGCCACTCGGGCGGCACACAAACCCCCGAGGTGGTTCAAAAGGAGCTCACCGGCATCACAGCTAATGGGACACCACTCGGCCTCAGCACGGTGGTGCCCCCGAGTTGGTTAAGACCCTAACAGCTCTGTACCCGATCGAGTCACCACTCGGGCGGTACACAAACCCCCGAGGTGGTTCAAATGGAGCTCATCGGCATCACGGCTAATGGGACACCACTCGGCCCCGCACAGTGGTGCCCCTGAGTCGGTTAAGATCCTAACAGCTCCGTACCCAGTCGAGTCACCACTCAGGCGGCACATAAACCCCCGATGTGGTTCAAAAGGAGCTCGTCGGCATCATAGCTAATGGAACACCACTCGGCCCCGGCACGGCAGTGCCCCGAGTTGGTTAAGACCTAACAGCTCCATACCCGATCGAGTCGCCACTCGGGTGGCATACAAACCCCTGAGGTAGTTCAAAAGGAGCTCGCCGGCATTACGGCTAATGGGACACCACTCGGCCCGCATGGCAGTGCCCCAGAGTCGGTTAAAACCCTAATAGCTATACTTGGTAGAGTCACCACTCGGGCGGCACACAAACCCTCGAGCTGGTTCAAAAGGAGCTCACCGGCATCGTGGCTAATGGGACACCACTCGGCCCCAGTACGGCAGTGCCTCCGAGTCGGTTAAGACCCTAACAGCTCCGTACCCGATCGAGTCGGCCCATATACAGAACCTAGACCTTCGAGATGGCTCTAAAGGGCCCTGTTTGGCCCTCACAGACTCCGAGTCGGCCGGCTCGGCCCCGACCTTTCCTGGTCGACCTCAATCGGCCTAGGCATCTCCAATATTGACCGAGTTGGCATAGGCCTCCCCCGGTCCACCCCACTAAGCCTCGGCGTCCCCAAGTTAGCCGAGTCAGCCCCGACCATCTCTGGTCGGTCCCAGCACCTTCAAGATTAATCTTGGCACTAAGTCGCCCATGGATCATTCCGAGCCTTCAAAGAATCATGTGCAGATGAGTCTCCTTTTGAACAATCTACAACAACATAAGGCATCTCGAGTGACCTTCCACATAGCCGGCTTACATCCTGGAGACGCATTCGAGCATTGGCCAGTCCAAAACTGCGATTCGGCTATGACATTGTCAATATGCTCAACATTTAAAGTTGAGAAATATTTCAGAAGGAAAGCCCTCCCTCCTTCACCAATAGGTGCGGGACCCGTTCGATCGTTAGTTGCGCAGTAAGGCATTTTTCCCGAAGGGAGAAGGAACAGATGAAGCAAAAGGTAAAGAAATTTTGATAAATTTCGACAAAAAGTTTTTCTTCATTAACAATTGAAGGAAGTACAAAATTTGGCCTAAGGTCGGTTACTTGAATCAAAGAAAAAGAAAAATGGGCGATGGATCCTCAAGGTTCGCCTGGGCCAGGCTTCTTCTCGTCCTCCTTCTCTGCTGGCTCCTCGTCAGACTCCCTAGGCCAGATGTCATCAAGCTTAGAGATGTTGATCTCGAGGGCTGCAGATACCTTAACCTTGCACATCTCGAAGCCCTGGACATAAGCATCGAGGCCGGCCTCGATGACTTCCTGCTTGAACTCCGGTGAGGCCTTATAGTTGGGGATGGCCTGCTCCGCCTCGGCCTCAGCCTGCTGCGCCCTGGCCTCGGCCTCCTTGGCTCGTGCCTTGGCCTCCCAAGCCCTGCTTTCGGCCTCTTCGGCATGGGCACTGGCCTCATCAGCATATGCCACTACTCCTGCCTTCTCCGAGCTCGCCTCCACCACCGCCTTCTCTGCGGCAACTGCCCTCTCCGCGGTGGCCCGGGCTTCCTCCTCGGTGCATTGGATCTGCCGGGCTAACTCCTCGTTCTGTGCCGTGGTGGCCTTCAACCTTTCCGAGGCCAGCTCCATCTTGGCCTTAGCTGCGGAGGCTCGGCTCTCCACCTCCCTTAGTCGGCTGGCCAGAGTCTCCTCCTGGACCAAGGCCTCTTGATGAAGACGAGCAAGGCTTTGGGACTGCGCCATGCTCTCTTTCTTGTATTTGTCGGCCCACGCCATGGCCTTGACAAGCGTGTCCGAGGAGTGGACCAATGCCTCGCGAAGGCCAATTGCGCCGTTGGCCATTTGTAGCAAAGGGAGCATGTTAACCATAGGAAGTGGAAACATCAAAAGAAATGAAGAAAGCTCAAAAATTACCTATACAACGGCTACCATTATCATGTCCAGGAGTGCGGAGTGACTCATTCCCCGCATCGCCTCCTCAGACTCGGCGGTCCGAACTCCTGACAGCATGCAGGCAGCTTGTGCGGCATCCACCATTGAACTGGGTGTGGAAACCGGTCGTGTCAATCCCTCCTGCGGACCTTCGACCTGGGGCAGGTCGGGCGATGCGCCGGTTGATGGGATGAGCTCCTCGGCTCGCCTCCCCACTTGTTTGTCACCTCCGCCCTAGCCCAGGGCTCCCTGGTGACTAGCTCCCCCTCACTGGCGGTTGGGAAGGCATTCTCCACCCCCGGCTCTGCGGCAGCCAAAGGTCCGGAAAAGATTGTGACCCACCCCGCCTCGGGCACATCGGCGGCAGCAGGAACCTCCTCCACATCTAAGACCACCACCATCGGCTCAATGGTGGCCAAAATCTCTCCTTCTTCAACTTTGACCCCGGCCGGCTCTGGGACCACTCCTCTAACTGGCTTCTTCTCAGCCGGCTCTTCTATAGGCATCGGGGCCGTGAGGGATTCAATCATCCTGGCCGGCTCCCTTCTTCGAATCCTCTTCGCCGGCCTGGACGTTTCTCCAGTCGCCTACCTCTTTTGCCTCAAGGTAGCCTCAAAATTGCTGGCGAAGACCTTCATCGCTGCACCAAACGGGTGATAGGCATTAGCGATAGAATACAGCAAAACTTGGGTCGAGACAAAAGAAGTTAGGCATCAAGCTCACCGGCCGCCGGGGCCAACTCGGCCTCTACCAGGTTCTCCTCGGACAGGAGTTCCTTGTAGCCGGGGATTTGGCAATTAGATAATTGGGTGAATAGTTTCCTGTCCCTATCCCTTACGGTGGAATCATCATTGGAAATAGTGTCTGGCTCCCTCCAAGCAGCCCTTACCCCCTCGACATGGGAAAAAAGGAATCGAGGTTTCCATCCCCTAACTTTGGACGGGAGACCTAAAGGGAAGGCTCTACCCGGCCTGGCGGTAAATGCCCACCAGGCCCGCTCACCCAGACGGTGGAGCTTATAGAAAGCTCAGAATAGAGACAGCCCTGGCCGGGCCTCCTGGAAGTAGCAAAGAATAATGAAGGCACAGATGATCCGGATCGAATTCGGAGTCAACTGCGTCGGTACTAACCTATACCTATCTAAGAGGTTTAGAAAAAAAAGGATGGAAAGGAAGGTGCAGTCCGCATAGGAAGAACTCCTCATATAGAGCGACCTGACCGGGATGGTCAGAGGTCACCCTATCTTCGGGCCCCGGCGCGGATAGGCCGATAAAATCAAGGACCATGTACTTAGCCCTAACGGCCTCTACATCCTCAGAGGTCATGGTTGAGGCCACCCCCGCTAGACCTGCTGGATCAGAACTCACCATCGGAGGAAGTGCCGGACGGCGGAAGGACACAGGGATAGCCCTCATAGGGGAGCCTGAGGTGGACGGAGGTCCTAGCGCCCTCGATTGGTCACGGATGGTGATGCTGCCCATCGGCCGAGGCATTTGGCTAGCTAAAGGGGCCCAGTTTTCACTACTGGATTGAGAAGATTCTTCTACTGATCTCTTACCCTCCTTAACGGCACGACGGTCCATGGGTGAGGCAAAGGATGAAACTGACCTGGGAGTTAGGAGGGCTCAGGTCGCAGAAGAGCTCAGGGAAGAAGAAAGTGGAAGAAAGCAATAGCAGTGTAAAAGTTTTTCCAGGCTCTTGAAATGCTTTTATACCCTCCATCTCTGGCCAGCGACGCTCGAGATCCCGCCACATGGCACACATCTATCGCACCAAGGGCTATCAGTCGGAAATCTCGCCTGCGCCCGAGATGTGCTGCCTCGATTCGTCCCGAGGAGCATGATCCCCGACCAATCGCGGAGCATAGAAAGCGGAGAAGCAATGATGACCCTTGCCTTTTACCATTCCCCAATGAGCTTCCTCTCCGCAGCGACCGACGCCAACGTCAGCCCCCACCTACCACATAATTGCAGAAAATCCTCGAGACGACACTGCCTTGGGACGAAGCGCCAGCTCATCAAGCCATTGAAAGCGCACTGAGGAGGCAATCAATTTTTGAATTTTCGCGCCCCTTTCATCCAAAGGACTGCAGGCACGTGATCCTTAGTGCTCAGAGGCGGGGGGCATCTGATGTGGCTGGTATAGCCACAAGGGCAATTTCGACAAAACATTAGTGCAGCCCTGGCATATCCAAGCTCGCCGAGTCGGCTCCGACCATTCCTGGTCAGCCTCGATCGGCCCCGGCGTCTCCAAGCCCGTCGAGTCGGCCCCGACCATTCTTGGTCAGCCCCGATTGGCTCCGGCGTCTCCGATCCCACCGAGTCGGCCCTGACCATTCCTGGTCGGCCCCGATCGGCTCCGGCATCTTCGAGCCCGCCGAGTTGGCCCAGATCGGCCCCGACGTCTCCGAGCCCGCCGAATCGGCCCCGATCGGCTCCGGCATCTCCGAGCTCACCGAGTCGGCCCCGACCATTCCTGGCCGGCCCCAATCGACCCCGACATCTCCGAGCCCGCCTAATCGGCCCCGATCGGCCCCGGCATCTCCGAGCTCGCCGAGTCGGCTCCGACCATTCCTGGTCGGCCCCGATCAGCCCCGGCGTCTTCAAGCTCGCCGAATCGGCTCCGACCATTCCTTGTCGGCCCCATTCGGTTGTAGGTGAGGAGGGAGTGGTGGGGCTGATCAGATTCGGAGAGCCCACGGATGAGGGTGTTGTACATGAAAGGGTCGGGGGAGGGGATGTGAGAAAAGAGGCGGCGAGCATGCTCCAAGGTGTCGGCGAGGGTGGTGGTGGCGAGGAGAAGGAGCTTCCCAGCAACGAGGGGGTCGGTGTCGAGACCGGTCTTGGAGGCATAGGCTTGGATTTGTTTGAGGTGGCCGAGGGTCTTGCAGTCTCTCAGCAAGGAGATGCATTGCAAGTGATGGCTGAAGCTCATTCGCCGACTCCCTTCGGACACAACCTCATCATTTAGCAATAATCATGGTCGTCGGATCGGAGGCTTTTTGTCAGACTACATATGATTAGATTTGAACTACATAACCTCATAACAGATTAGTTCACATATGTACATACATAGCTTACTTGCATACATACATTCGTGTTCCAACTTCCAACTGAATTATTAAATGAAACAGTAGTTATAAAAGATTCATCAGAGTCTAAAATCAAATAGAGGTCTGGATCACAGATAAAGCTGATAACAAACAGATAAAAATTAACATGCATATGAACCAATGCTTAAACACTCATATCAAGTTCAAGACACAATCCGTTTCATTGGACTAAACAATCCCAATAAGGGCTTTCAAAATACAATTTCTGATATAGAAAATTTCTTTCTATCCAACATCACACAATCTCTCATGCGTGCATATCAATCATCAACAATTTAACGATAATAAAGGAGGAGATTAAAATTTATCGAAAGGTATGACGGGTATGCACAGAATAATCCAAATTCCTATCGTTAGATGATATGAAGACTCGTGATTGTTCTAAATACAAATACAACATGAACGCACCATTGTTTAATATTGCAAGCCGGTTCTAAACACCCGGATCGGGATTTTATACAGGAGTTCTCACTCTTTTATATATCTCATGAAAATCGATACAAGATCATCATAAGGAGATCGATCTGAGGTCCCCAATCTTCCCCTGGATGAGAACAGGAGGTGGAGACTAGAATCCCGAATTTCCCTCTGAAAGGAGCTGGATGAGAGGCTTTTATGGCATAAACATCAATTTGTTTGCAACCAAACTCTTCTAGTTGCTCGCAGCCTCCGCTGCAATTGGAGGAATATACATCCGCTAGATTTTTCATCTCCGAGGAGGGAAGGGCTCGGAGAGGAAGTCGATCGCTTCATGGACCACCAGCAGTTCCTCTGCATCAGCCTCATCGACTGAAGTGAGGAACATGCATCCGCTAGATTTTGCATCTCCGAGGATACAAGGGCTCAGAGAATAAGGGGAGGAAGGATCGAGAGGTGGAGGAAAGGGGGGAGGCAGATAGACTCTCAGCTCCATCCTATAGATGGAGATGTCGTCGTTACGAGGGCCTGGGAAAAGAGAAGGAAGATGAAGATGGAGTTAGGAGGCTTGTGGAAGGGTCTATATTATATGGAGAGCAAATAAATGCTGCCAGCAATTTCTTCCCTTCAAGATAATTTCCGTTCATTTAAAGTACGTTACAAAATTAATATTAGCGTGCCTGGCAAACATAAATTCTGATTGGAGCATATGTTACAAAATCGGATAAGGCATGACGTAGTCCGTTCTATAATTAATTTTTTCATAAATTAGACACAACACTCGAGAAGCATGCGTTTATGATAATTATTTTCTTTTGAGTTATATCTGATCGAATTGCTTGAGCACGGTAGAAAGTCGTTTTGGGCTTGAGCTGGATCCGACCTTTTTATATAAATCTCAATTTCTTGCATCAATCACGTGAACTTCAATTATACTTATTGTTGCCGCAGGAATCTGTCCTTCGATTCGGGCATGGTCGATCTATCTCCTGGTCTAGGCTTCCTCTTGGGCGGACCTGCACAGAAGTCCTCGCGCGAGAGGCATTGAGGGTAGCCCTCCGCGGAAGACCCTTCGTCGCTCAAGTCAATGGGATCGGTGATCAATAAAAAATGGGAAGAGGGATCTCTCCGGGGAGTCTCTCCAGGGGTGACCGATCGGGAGCTCTAGGGAAGCACCGACGAGCAGTGGAGGAGAGTGAGAGTGAGCCAAGGGCAGTGAGCGCATACTTGAGAGAATCCAGGGATGCCGTATTTATAGGTAATGACCTGGATCTTGAGCACCTTCTTGAAGGTTCGAAGGTTGTTAGGATACGGGAATGAATCGAATCAGGCCGTTGTGAGGCCGATGGAATCCGTATCGTGTTCGTTGAGGGATCGACGGCTAGGAGAGCTCTTTGATGGCCTAAGATCTGATAGATGCGTAGGTCCCAGGTAGTTATATTAGGTCCTAGACCACTCTTCAACATAATTCTTTGCCTGGGATTCCGTGACAATAGGTCTAGGCTCTCCCGCGTCGGGTTCCACAGAGATGAGTATCGAGTCATGGATCGCTCAGGGAGGCCGAGCTATGGGAAGCTCGGGGAAGATAAGTTACAGGAAGCTCGGGGAAGCCGAGCTATGGGAAGCTCGGGGAAGACGAGCTACAGGAAGCTCGGGGAAGCCGAGCCATGGGAGCTCGGAGAAAGTCGAGCCATGAGAGGCTCGAGGAAAACGAGCTGTGGGAAGCTCGGGGAAGCCGAGCCATGGGAGGCTTGGGGGAAGCCGAGCTATAGGAGGCTCGGGGAAGCCAAGCCATGGGAGGCTCGGGGGAAGCCGAGCTATAGGTAGCTCGGGGAAGACCGAGCTATGGGAGCTCAGAGAGGTCGAGCTATAGCTAGCTCGGGAAAGGTTGAGTTACGGGTAGTTCGGAAAGATCGGGCTATAGAAATCCGGAAAGAACGAGTCAGAGGTCGCATGGCTTACCGGACCATATTAGTTTAGCTTGTTCCTCAGGGGCATATCGTAGCGGGTGGAGGGATGGGGCTGATCCTAGCCCCCTCGCATGATTATCAATGCAGTGACGATTCTACCCCTCAACACATGCCTCCCACTCCCTATTTCGAAGCGTAGGTTCGGGCGTAGGGAGTATAGGCTTAAGTGGCACGATCTGCATTTGGGGATGCATATTTGATTGCCTGTGCAATGATGCCCTAATTAATGTTGTGGGGCCATCTTGCCTTTCCGAGGTGGATCCGTCATTCCTTAGGGGCGAAGGTAACGGCTAGAGAAGCGCCGTGTGGGAAATCTCGATTTTTACGGTGCCCGTAGCGGCAGTTCCGGATGCCTAGGTTGGGACGCCTCACCCTCACCCTGAGGCGGTTCCAATTGAAAAAATGGAGTCATGGCGGCGCTATCCTTATTTATAGTGCCCCTTTCGTTCTCCTTTGAAGAACTTCGTCTTCTCGTTTTCGCTGCGATCTTGCTCAGCATCTCTTGCGTTCGAAGACATGGTGAGCCCAAGTGACCAAGCTTCGGAGGTGACCTTGGCGGATTTGGAATGGATGCGCCGCTTGTACAAAATCCCCCAGGATGTCGTCTTATTGCTCCCGATGGCTGAGGATAGGGTGACGTCCGGATTAGGGGATGGGGCGTTCTGTTATGAGGAAAGCTTGAGGGCTGGCTCCGATTCCCTCTTCATCCGTTGGTGCGGGAGGTGATGAAGTTCTACAATATATGCTTCACCATGATGGCCCCCAACAGTTGGCGCAACCTTATCAGGTTTATCTCGTTGTGCAAGCACCTCAGGGCGACTGCGACCCTTTCGCTATTCAGGGTATGTTTCAATCTGGTCTTCGGGAGGGCCTCAGAATGGCCTTACATCGGTCCCCGGAGATCATATGGAGAGCGCACAGGAGGGCCGCAGAGATCACACGGAGAGCGCACATATATGCTTCCCGTGTGTCCTTTGTGGTTCGCTAGGGGGGCACAGGGTAGGAAGTGTATCAACACCCCTGTAGCACGCATGGAGCTTCCCTCCTCCGTCGGTCTTGATTCTCGTCTCTTCTCTGAGGGAAATCCTTGCCACGGGGAGGAGAAGATGGGATCAACGTGGGACTGATGGTCCCCGAGCTCTCTCGATCGGGTAGCGGTCTGCGATCCAACATCCCACTCGAGGGGAGCTGGTTGGTTTGCCCGGGTCCTTAGAATCAGCATCCATGGGTCATGCCTCCTTTTGGACCTCTTAGTTCGTCTGGAGGGACCGTGGAAGGTCGGCTTCACCAACTATTCGAGCGAGCTGACTGGTTCGTGGTTTGTCTAATTTGTCGGTCAGGACGCCGGAGCATCACAGTTGCCCAGATCTGCTTTGGAGCAGTTTGCCCGAGTTTTGTACTTATCTTTATTTTATGCATTTCAATGCTCTTGTAATGCCTCTCAAGCGGTTGTGATCGGTTTCGATGGCAATGAAATAAAGAAAGTTTTGTTCTTTTTCTCAATTTCTGTTTCTTTTGCGCCAAGAGTTGTTGTTGCTGGCGATGAGGCATAAGGACATCTCGTTCATTTTTGGATGAGGGTCCCGCGCTATCCGAGCCAGTCGGGGCTTGTAAGCCGCCCAAACCCGGACGGAAATTTGGAGACTGTTCAGCGGTAGAACATATTCCTTGACTCTGGCCGAAGCTCGGAGACTTATTACTCGACCTTATTGGGGTTTGGAGATTTGTAGCCCGTCCCAGCCGAGGTTCGGAGAATGGTTACTCGGCCCAGCCGAGGTTCGGAGAACGGTTACTCGGCCCAGCTGAGGTTCGAAGATTTAGAGCTTGGAGAGATGACTTAGCCACCACCGTGAGTCATGATACCTGGCCTCTGTGAGGCTCGGTGAGGAGTGTCAAGGTGGAATGGGCGGTGCGTGGGTATGCCCATTATTTGTGATTTGGCCATTCCCGAGGGAGTGAATTTATCGTCAGGTGCCAGCGCTCTTTCTTTTATATTTTCCCAAGGGCGGCCGATTTAAGAGAGCTCGGGGGAGCATTGAGGGCATTTACTGTGGGGGCCCGGCAGATCGGGAGGAACCCCGTTTCTAGAGAAGGAGGGGGTTCCCGAATTGTTGGAATATTATTGAAAACTATATGACCCAATCCTTTTGATTTTGATGATTACTAAATGCCATTGAGTTCATTAAAAGATATAATGAGTTTATTTAAATAAGCAATAATTTATTTTGAACAATCAATGAGAAATGTTAAAGTTTGACTTTAATCATTTTGAAAGTAACTTTAAGCTCAATGTTTAAACTTTCAAAAAGAAATTTTATAATTCATGTTTTATTCAATGAGTTTTTGGAATAGTTCTTGAATCAATTCTTAATGTCAATTTTATTGAATTCAAGTCAAAACAATGAATTAAAATGAATCTGGAACGATTTTAATGTCAATCAGAAAATTTCTGATTTTTGATACGTTCCGGAGCCGACTCTAGAGTTTCAGAGTCGACTCCGTCAGTGTACAGAAATGTCATCTGTCTCGAGTCGACCCACGAAATTTTCGAGTCGACCCCTGATTCTGTCGAGCCGACTCCTGACTGTGCGAGTCGACTCCGCTCAGACACCAGAAAGTGTTTTTGAGCACTTCGCGAGTCGACCCCAATTTCACGAGTCGACTCCCGACTTTCAGGAGTCGACACTTTACTTTTGGCGAGTCGACCCCTAACTTTTTAAACATTTCTATTTTTGGTAAGACGACTTCGAGCCGACTCGGGAAAAGCATGAGTCGACTCCAGCAAATCTGGGCGATTTTTACGATGACAACTCAGCTCCAACGGTAAGATTTTTGAAATAACGGCTATTTTTCTTTGTCTCTAACGGATATATTTTGCAGAATCTATAAATAGAGGAGCTCTTTTCAAATCAAAGAGAATAGAAAAATCAAAAAGAGAGAATCTTTCAAAAAGAGGGAAAAACAGAGCTTCATTGGAAAAATCTTTAGTTCAAAATAGAGTGATTCAAAAGGAGTGAAATCAAAGAGAAGTTTCGTCTGCTCCAGATCATCAATCCACAAAGTCAAAAGAAAATCCAAAAGCTTTTCAAAGATCAAATCGAAGGATTTTCAACATTCAACAAAAGGAGAAAAAGCTTCATCTCAACTCCAAAGTTTTCAAACGGTCAAGAATCTTGCTGAGGCCTGATTCAACACTTCAAGAGGAGTTAAAGAGGAGAAGGAAGAAAGCCAAAGCCACAACCATCTGCAATCTTATCAGGCTTTTCTAACCTTTTATACTTTATTTTATATTTGCTCAAGAGGAGCTTTCTTATTAAACTTTTTTTATTGTTTGCTGATTCAATCAGTGGATTGAATCAGTGGAGGTATTATACCTCGTTGCAAGGGATAGCTTGTGTTGGGTTAGTTGTGAGCCCGTGAAAAACAACGTGTAGGGTTTTGTGCTGGTGAGCCCGTGTAAAACCGGCTGGGTTCGTTGTGATCCCGGAAAACAACAAGTTTGAGTTGTGAGCTTGTAAAACAACTCGGCTGTAATCTAGGGAGATTATAGTGTGGACCCAAGTGAATCTTGGGAGTGGACGTAGGTGTTGGTTGCACCGAACCACTATAAAATCTTGTGTTTGCCGTGCTCATTTGTCTCTCTCTATCTCTTTATATTTCTGTTTGTGCATTGCTTAGTTAATTTCTCTCACTTGCACATCTTGAGTAAATTTTTAAAACATTTCAAAAAGTCTTAAATTTTTAAGAACCCAATTCACCCCCCCCTCTTGGGTTGCCATCTGGGCCAACAATTGGTATCAGAGCAAGTGCTCATTTAGAATTTGATCTCACGATCAAGGGCTAAAGATCCTTATGGCAACACAAAGTGGTTCATGTTTTGCTGAAGGTCATTCTACGAATAGACCTCCTTTATTTAATGGAACCAACTATTCATATTGGAAAGCTAGAATGAGAATATTCATTCAAGCTTCTGACTATGAATTGTGGGGAGTAATAATAATGGACCTAGTACACCCACACACGTAGTTGATGGCACTATTGTTCCTAAGCCCGAAAGGGATTGGAATGATAATGATAGGAGAATGGCACAATTAAATGCTAAAGCCATTAACATTTTATATTGTTCCTTAGACTCTAATGAATTCAACCGAATCTCAACATGTAATTCCGCAAAAGAAATTTGGGATAGGTTGGAAATAACACATGAAGGAACAAACCAAGTAAAAGAATCAAAGATAAATATTTTGGTTCATAAATATGAATTATTTACCATGGAACAAAATGAAACCATCACATGCATGTTCACTAGATTCACTGATATTGTGAATGGTTTGAAAAGTCTTGGAAAAGTTTATACTAACTCTGAGCTTGTTCGCAAAATTCTTAGGTCACTTCCAAGGACTTGGGAAGCCAAGGTGACAGCCATACAAGAAGCCAAAGATCTGAACATCCTACCATTGGAAGAGCTTCTTGGTTCGCTATGACTCATGAGCTTCAAGTTAAACAACATGTCAATGAGGATGAGTCAAGAAAGAAGAAGACCATCGCCCTCAAAGCTGCAAAAGGAAGTAAGCAGCAGCGATGATGAAGAGGATGATGATGATGAGACAGCCCTCCTTGCAAGGAAATTCAAGAAGTTTATGCAAAGAAGGAGGCCCTTCCACAAGAAGAGATTTGGATCAAAAATGGAAGGAGAAAAAGAAAAGGATAAGAAAAAGGAAAAGGACAAAGAGAAAGAGCCCTTAGTATGTTATGAATGTAAAAAGCCAGGGCATTTTAGATATGACTGTCCTTTACTTAAGAAGGCCTACAAGAAAAAGAAAAAGGCCTACATGGCAACTTGGACTGACAGTGAAGAGTCTTCTTCCGAAGAAGAAGAACAAAAAGAAGTTGCAAATGTTTGCTTCATGGCGGACGACAACGAAGAGGTAAGTACCGAAACCCCCGATGATGAATTTACTTTTGATGAAATGTTTGAAGCTTTAATGAATTGATGATTGATTTCAAGCTTTGAAAAAGAAACACAAATCTTTGAAAACTGAAAACTTAAATTTAATTAAAGAGAAAAATGAATTAAATCTTGTAGTTAAAGATTAAAAGATAAAAGGAAACACTTTTAATGAAAAGAATGATTTGTTCATAAGATTGATTTGATAAATCTGAAAATGAAAATCTAATTAAAGAAAAAGAATCAATCTCTAATGAAAATGATTCTTAAAGAAAGATGTTAAAAAGTATAAAGACATTGTTGAGAAATTTACTCTAAGCTCAACTAAACTAAATATGATTTTAGATAGTCAAAAAGCAGTTTTTGACAAAGCAGGTTTAGGGTATAACACATTTAGAAAACAAAAATCATTGAAAAATATTTTTGTAAAAGCTAACCAAAGTAATATTACTTGTTTTAAATGTAATCAAAAAGGACATAAATCTTTTGAGTGCAAAACAATAAGTAATAATGAAAAATTAAATGTTAAAGGAAAGAAAATATGGGTTCCGAAAGGAACAATTTTTATTGCTACTAACCATGAAGGACCCAAGAAAGCTTGGGTACCTAAACATAAAGTTTAAATTATGTTGCAGGAATGTCTTGTAGCCAAAAGATCAAAGAAAAAGTGGTACCTTGATAGTGGCTGCTCAAGACATATGACGGGTGACAAAGATGAATTCATCACCCTGAAGAAAAGAAAGGTGGAGTTGTTACGTTTGGCGATAATGGTAAAGGTCAAATTATGGGCCTTGGTAAAGTTCGTATAACTCCATCTACATTTATTGATAATGTACTTTATGTTGATGGTTTGAAGCATAATCTAATTAGTATAAGCCAATTATGTGATAAAAACTTTAATGTTTCATTTAAATCTTCTATATGCACTGTAACTAATTCTATTGATAATAGCATTGTATTTACTGGTTATAGACATGGCAATGTTTACTTGGTTGATTAGAAAAATTATCTTTGAGTATCATTGCTTAATTGCTGACAATGCTAATATAAATGAAATTAGTTGGTTGTGGCATCGTAGATTAGGTCATGCAAGCACACACCTTATTTCAAAACTAATTAAAATGGATTTAGTTAAAGGTTACCTAAACTAGATTTTGAAAATAACAAAATATGTGATGCATGTCAATTTGGAAAACAAACTAGAAGTTCTTTCAAATCTAAAAATGTTGTTTCAACTTCTAGGCCATTAGAGCTACTTCACATGGACCTTTTTGGACCAACTAGAACCACAAGTCTAGGAGGAAAGAAATATGGTCTAGTGATTGTAGATGATTATTCTAGATATACTTGGGTAATGTTTTTAGCTCACAAAGATGAGACTTTCTCGATATTCCTGAAATTCTTCAAGAAAGTCACAAATGAGAAAAACACTACCATAGTATCTCTAAGAAGTGATCATGGAACTGAATTTGAAAATCACTTATTTGAAAGTTTTTGCACTGAAAATGGTATTAATCATAATTTTTCAGCCCCTAGGACTCCACAGCAAAATGGTGTAGTTGAAAGGAAAAATAGGACTCTAGAAGACATGGCCCGTACCATGCTATGCGAAAGTAACCTACCAAAGTACTTTTGGGCGGAAGCTATTAACACAGCATGTTACATCTTAAATAGAGCCCTTAATAAGACCAATTTAAAGAAAACACCTTATGAATTATGGAATGAAAGAAAACCCAATATAAAATACTTTCATGCATTTGGATGTAAATGTTTTATTCATAATAATGGTAAAAACAATTTAGGCAAATTTGATGCTAAATCTGATGAAGGAATATTCTTAGGATATTCAACAACTAGTAAAGCATATAGAGTATTTAACAAGAAAACCTTAGTAGTTGAAGAATCCATA